>JAVXUP010001243.1:0-259452 GCA_033070095.1 Escallonia herrerae | reverse complement strand
AGAAAAAATAAAAGGGCTGCTGCGCTGAAAAGGGTTGTTGGTTGCCAAAACTATTAGGTTATGAATATGGGCCTGTGGTATTGGCCAAATTAGATAGGCTGGATATAATTTTTTGGTGGAAAATTGGGCCTGCGGCATGTTGGCTGGCTTTAAGGCTGGTTGTTGTTTTGTTGTGTGGCTGTTAGTTGGCTTTGAATTTTGGGCCAGCAAGATTGGGTCGTTTAAAGTAAGTTGTGTGGCCTGTTAATGACCTAGTAGATTGGCCCATGTCTTTGGTGCTTTGTTATTTAGCCAAAAGGCCATGTGGCCTGTTAAGTGGCCCAGCAGAAAGATTATGATTTAGGCTTGTTTTGGGCCTGTTTTGTGGCCTGAAGCCATTGGCCCTTGTGGCTAGGGTTTTGTTAGGTGGGCCGAATTTATTGGGCCGTGAAAGGCCTGTTAAGGGCATGCTGTCCACAAAGCAAAATTGGATCGTAAAGGGCCTATTAAATGGTTTGCGGGCTAGGCCTTTAGGCCAGTAATTGGATTTTTATTGGGCATTTAAATTTGGGCCTGTAGTTTATATGATTGGACCTATTTGGCCATTATGAATTTTCAAAAGGGTTTATGTATTTTAATTGTGCCTATTAAAATTGTTTATTTGATATGTTATTATTGATAACAT
This sequence comes from Escallonia herrerae, assembly GCA_033070095.1. NCBI lineage: Eukaryota > Viridiplantae > Streptophyta > Magnoliopsida > Escalloniales > Escalloniaceae > Escallonia > Escallonia herrerae. Next base: position 258,788 of record JAVXUP010001243.1, on the reverse strand, counting down.
ATGTATTTTAATATTGACTTATATTATGGGATACTGATGAATATAACGTGCCAATATTATTATAATTTCAAGAACTAGTCCGAAATTACGAGATCATGCCAAAACTTTATGCCTTGTTTGACATGTCTAGATTATGATAATGAACTTGAAATAATTAGTGGTTCTTACTTATTTTGGCAGTAAGCGGCCCAACGGAAGTTTATTGTCTTTTATAAGTTGAGATAATGATAAACCACATCACGTTACGCTTATTAATTAAAATATTAATCGGCCCAACGGAAGATTATATTTTAATTTTTAAGCGAAAGAAAAGGAAATAATAAGTTGCATGGGTCAAATTATTTTCTGCCCAACGGTGATATAATTTGTACTCATGTTGCTTTTAATGATTTCCAAAATTAATAAGGATGGAAAAACACTTTTATGTTAATAACCGGTCCAACGGAATGTTAGAAGTGATATGTTAATTTTTCATTTGAAATAGGTTTTGTGTATTTACATTTTCCATATAAATAAATTGTTTATCCCTCAATTTATTTTATTATGTTAAATGATGAACTAACTATTTTCATCATGTGAATTTTCGGTACTAACGTGCATGATTATTGTTATTATTTAGCGTATAGTCCTGCTGCAATTACTGGCTATCTTTCCTCTATTGAATCATTGAGCGGCACCAATTTTAGAAAATGGAAAGAGCAGATTAGCATAATCCTTGGAGTTATGGATTTAGATTATACTTTACGGGTTGACGCGCCTGTTACCCTTACGGCTGAAAGCTCTACTGAGCAAAAGGCAGCTTATGAAAAGTGGGAGCGTTCCAACCGCATATCCCTGATGATTATGAAAGGCTCCATTATGACTGCTATTCGAGGAGCCATTCCTGACTCGGATAATGCTAAGCTGTACCTTGCTCATATTGAAGAACAGTTTCAGGGTTCTTCCAAGGCACATGCTACTACTCTCATCACTAAAATGGTTACGCTCAAGTATAATGGATCCAACGGTGTTCGTGAGCATATTTTACGGATGAATGATATGGCTTCTCAACTAAAAGGTTTGGACATGGAAATCTCTTAAGGTTTTCTCGTGCACTTTATTATGACTTCCCTTCCTGCGCAGTTTGGTCCTTTTAAGATCAACTATAATACGCAAAAAGAAAAGTGAAAGATGAGAGAGTTGATTTCCATGTGTGTCCAAGAAGAAGAGAGGCTAAAGTCTGAACAACCTGATAGTGCTCACGTTGCCATTACTGGTCCATCTAAAGGAAAAGGAAAGAAATTTAGCAAAGGTAATGTGCAAGGGAACAAGAGTGCTTCTGTAACCAAGACTGACAAGGCAAGCTCTTCTGGTACCAAGGGTTCTTCTGGTCCCAGGTGTCACTTTTGTAATGATAAAGGACATATGAGGAAAGAATGTCATAAATTCAGAGAATGGTTGGAAAAGAAAGGTAATTTATCTATTTGCGTTTGTTATGAGTCTTATACAATTGATGCTCCTTTAAATACATGGTGGGTTGACACGGGTGCAACTGTGCACATAACTAATTCATTGCAAAGATTCCTTTCCGTGAAGAAGTTAAACAAAGGGGACCGTAATGTTCTAGTAGGAAATGGAGAGAAAGCTCAAGTTGAAGCTGTAGGAACTCTCCGTTTAGTTTTGGAGAGTGGCTTCAATTTGGATTTAGTTAATACTGTTTATGTTCCCAGTATGATTAGAAATCTTATTTCTGTTTCTAGACTTGACGCTTATGGATATTCGTTTAAGTTTGAGAATAAAGGCTTATCTTTTTTCCTTTACTCTAGAGTTATTGGTTCTGGTTTGTTGGAGGGAAACCTCTACAAATTACTTTTGAATGCTTCTTTTACTGAATCCTTGAAAACAATGAATGTGAGTGATGTAGTTGCTAAAACTTGTGGTAAGAGAAGAGAGAATGAAAATTCTGCTAAATTGTGGCATGAACGTCTTGGTCACATATCACGAGGCAGAATGGAACGCCTCGTTGAGGATGGAATTCTTCATTCTTTAGATTTCTCAGATTTTGACACATGTATTGAATGTATTAAAGGAAAATTTGTAAAAGGCAATAAACGTGGTGCCACTCGAAGTACGGGACTTTTAAAGCTTATCCACACTGACATTTGTGGACCTTTTCCTACACCGGGTATTGGTGGTCATAGATACTTTATCACCTTTATTGATGACTATTCTCGTTATGGATATGTTTACCTCATTCATGAAAAATCTGACTCACTTGCCATGTTTAAGACTTACAAAGCCGAAGTTGAAAATCAACTCGACCTAAAGATTAAAGTTGTAAGATCTGACAGAGGCGGAAAATATTATGGAAAATTCTCTGAAACGGGTCGTAACCCTAGTCCTTTTGCCCTATATTTGGAAGAATGTGCCATCGTTGCTCAGTATACAATGCCAGGTACACCCCAGCAGAATGGTGTAGCTGAACGGCGAAATCGTACCCTTATGGATATGGTACGAAGTATGATATGCCAAAGCACTCTACCAGAGTTTTTGTGGGTTGAAGCACTTAAAACAGCTGTGCATATTCTTAATAGGGTTCCCAGTAAGTCTGTGCCTAAAATACCTTTTGAATTGTGGGCACAGAGGAAACCAAGTTTAGAATATTTTCATGTGTGGGGCTGTTTAGCTGAAGCAAAAGTCTACAATCCGCATACTAAGAAACTCGATCCCAAGACCATAAGTTGTCATTTTATAGGTTACCCTGAAAGGTCTAAAGGTTTCAGACTTTACTGTCCATCACATACCACTAGAATTGTTGAAACTAGGCATGCAGTATTTTTTGAAGATGCTGAATATAGTGGGAGTTGTACACCAAGAATAATAAACCTTGAGGAAATTCAGGATCATGTTTCTATTCCTGTTATCCAAAAGGTTGGTGCGCCATTACCTCATAGAGAAAATAATGATGCACCCGAGGTAGTACCTAATGATGTGCCCCCTATTATGGATCCTGCTCCAATTCCTGCTAATGAGCAACCTCTTCGAAGGTCAGGAAGAGAGAGACGGACAGCCATCTCTGATGACTATATTGTGTACCTAGATGAGGCTGACTATAATCTAGGCATAGGAAATGATCCCACATCCTTTAAAGAAGCTATTATGAGTGATCACTCAACTCAACTCAACTCAATGGCTTAAGGCCATGAAAGATGAGTTAGAGTCAATGAAAATAAATGAAGTTTGGGACCTTGTTGACTTGCCTGAAGGAGCCAAAGCTGTAGGCTGTAAATGGGTCTACAAAACAACTAAGCTAGATCTTAAAGGTAATGTCGAAAGATACAAGGCTAGACTCGTTGCTAAACCCAGATCTGCTTGCAAGTTGCCGACGTCGGCCCGCACGTGGCTATCGCTGTCACGCACATCGCCGCCAACTTAACAGTGGACGCAACGAACCGATGGGGGTTCAAGGCGAATAGTTGGTGTTTGGTAGAGGGGGCAGCGAAATTGATTGCTGGTGCCTGGATCAATGGATCTCAACGGGATCGTGGAGCTGTCGTACGATCGTGCCCAGATGACGATGGAAAGAGCGAGGAAAGCGACGGCGTGGTGGAGGTTGGAAGAAGAAAGAGTAAGATAAAGCTAAAGTCTTGAGCTATGTTTTTTTTTTCCTTCTATTGCTTCATACCATGTTCAAATTGAATTTTTTGATATCTCCTAACTAGAGCCCACCGTTGATCTTTCAGTGTTTGTGGGTGATTGAAGAAAAAAGGGAAGAAGAAAGCGACGGCGTTGTGCAGGTTGGAGACGGCGGCTGATTGAAGAAAAATGGAAGAAAGAGTTTTAACATAAAGCTAAAGTCTTGAGGTATGTTTTATTTTACTTTTCCTTCTATTGCTTCATACCATGTTCAAATTGAATTTTTCTTGTTCAAATTGAATCTTTGATATCTGCTAACTAGAGCCCTTTTTTTTACCGATGATCTTTCAGTGTTTGTGCACCTCTCTCACATCTTGAATTTTAGCGGGTTTGGCCGCAATAGCTGAAACTGTTGGGTTGGTACCTCCAAGACAGGGTTGTTGTCTACCTATTAACGTTAAGGCCACATGCCCCGAGACAACCATTGCCCCTCGCAACAGCGTGCCCCACCTGTGCCTGTGACTATGACTGTCGAGCAGTATTATGCTTGTAGGTTGAAAGTGTGTTACAGTGGCCCATACGAGGTTTGAGTTTTTACACACTGACAATGCGTTCTTTGTAGGTTGAGAGTGTGTTACGAATTGCTTTTGTTCGTTAATTAGGCGCATTAGCTCTTGTCATTCAAAAGCTCTCATATTTCCCGCTTTCCGAACTCACCAGAACAGAATCAGCTCCCAGAGTTTCCATCTTTGCCTCCGACACTTATAAAGGGACCAGCTCTTCAAGAAATCCACAACCAAAAGAGGCGCACAACCCAGCTAATGTCACCAGAATGAAAATCATATCCCACAGATTTAGTGAGCGGACAATGCAGAAAAATGTAGGACACGGAGGCAGCGTCTTCTTTGCAAAGGAAGCACTGGTTGATGTAAATCAGTTGCCTTTTCCTCAGATTATCGCCAGTAAGAATGATACTTACCATGTGAAAAAGCATACTCTAAGAGGGGCAGAAAACCTCCACACTGCTTGCCATGGTGTCAACGGGTGCTTTTGGCATATGCCTATCACCTGTGACTCGGCAAGGCCTCAAGGGTTGGTGGTAAGAGGATATAAAACACCCAATGTGCTTCTTGAACAAAAACTATGCGCGTTTTCAGTTTTGTAAAATATGGTAGGCAGTTTTTGGCAAGAATTTGTTTGTGTGCGCGTCCGATGGTCACGGACATAAAAAGGAGATTGTAGCTACAATAACACAGAACTTAACAACATGCAAAATGATGTGATTAGTCTTCAAAGGGGCCAGTATGACTCCTTGAGTAAGATAAGTCTACTACTGTCACTTTGGTTTTGTCTCCCGAGGGTCCCATAAGGGCGAGCATGGTACTGCACGGGTACTTACTCCACCACCGTCTGTGCTTTCATGGGCAACCACGGGGCATCAAGTGAGTGACTGAAGGGAGCTTAGGCTGACCACTAATCTCCTCTATAGTGCATTCCTTTCTGACAAAAACCTCCACAACCATTTCACAAGAAGCGCAATATTAAAAAGGCGCAAATTCTTGATTCCCAAACCCCCACAGTAAATAGGAGAGCATTCTTGTTGGAAGAGCCTTTCAACAGAAAATCGCTCTCTAATTTCTCCAATCTCTTTCCACATGTAACTGAGTTTGTCACTTAGTTTGTAAACATGGAAGGAGTTGATCAGTATATTTGTGAAGTTAGTGCTGTTTCAGTCCCATTAATTTGTAATTGCACCTGTATCTATAATGGTACATACGATTGCAAATCTGTTAGATGAACCTACACGCTATTTTTAAACTTCCATTTCAGAAGTTATACTTCAAGTGTAATATACTTGTATGTTCTTGTAGAGAAACAACTTGCCCGCTGTGCCACAGTACCCGAAGACGTTTGCAATCTATATTTACTTGAAGTTTCCATCACTGGTAAGAATATTAGTTGGATTTTCATGTGCAAGCAAATATTCATTATTTAAATCATTATAATGTCCAAACTTTATTTGATTGCATTATGATTTCTTTTGTGAGCACATGTTTGTAATTTCCTTACTTGGAGTTGGAGGACTATTTCAAACGTTTCTTTTATCTTTTTATATTGCAGGTTGCGGAGCAGTTAGTTCCATCGCTTCGAACTTATGATATGAGAACCCAGGCAAGTATTATGCCAAAGTGATCTAGCTTTTTTCCTGTAAAATTTAGATAATTGTTTTTGCTAATATTTTCAGTTTCTACTCATTGCTTTTCCCAAAATTTGGACGTTGTTTACGTAGTCGGAGGAACTTGTATACTGCTCTTTTCCTCTCTTTTCTTTAGCTTCATCCAGAAAGTTCAAAAATATGAAACAAAAGAAAAGAGGAGAATCAAGAGAAGGATGATGCATGCTCAACTCAACTCTACTCAATTATGTCTTGGGATAAATCGTACCAAACTTTTATAAACAGAATAAGCTCTTATTGGTCCTGAAAATGTCCAGGTGTCCCAAAGTACTGAGTAGTGATATGTTTGGCCTAGTGACTTGAGTGATGACGTGGCTCTCTCAGGCAATTTGCCCCTCCTTTGTGACATGACACCATGGTGACTAATCTCACTTATATTTCGTGAAATACGTGATTTTTTTTGCGAATTATTTACGGAAATCTATGTTTTCATAGCACGAAATCGTGATTAACTTTGCATTTAGCCAACTTATCACTAGAGTAGGCCGGGGCCTGAGGGTAAGGGAGGGTTTCCTGTTAGGGGGTTGGGAAACCCTTTGAGGGTCAACAATTTGCCAGCCCTTCCTTTTAGTTGGTTTTGAAGGGAAGGAGTTTTAGGGCTCCTTGATGTTGCGGCGCTTTACTCTGGATCTTACCTCCGCGAGTTCGTTAATTTATGGTTTTGTGAAGCTTCCGAGTGAGGATTGCATGGTTCTTAGGGTCATCAGCTGTTGCAGTGCTGGGAATAACTTGTAGTGGGGGTATAGGGCTTACAAGGTGCTTAGTGATTCACAGGGACAGTGGTAGGGATGAAGTAAGCCTGCGGGCCTGTTCAGGATGGTCCTTAGGGTTTAGAGGACTGATTCGCGACCGTGATCCAGGGTTGGTAAGTCTGGTGATTTCTTCGTGGCTGTACAAGGATGTGGTTGATGTTAATGGTCGGCTTGATCTGGTGACATTTGGCGGCGGGTGTTTGCAAGAGAGGTTTTAAAGGAAAAATGTGGTAGAGATGTTGGCTGAATTAGAGGATTGCAAAAAGAAATTGAAGTCTTAGCTTGGGCATACTCCTGTTTGCTGGATGAGTGTCAATGTAGATACTTATTAAGTCTAATTACTCAAGACGTAATGTTGGCGTTAATATTCGTAATTATTTCCAATATGCACATATATTTGAGAGCCACTGTTTCAAGGCTCGGTCACCGAAACCCTGATTGAACTCTGGTGGTGGCATTACAGTTACTCCCACCTACCCGAAACTCTGGATTACCAGGTAAAAATCTCTCGCAATTAACCAACAAATTAACTAGGGTGGGTTTAAACGTTGTGGTGGTGATGGATTTGAGGGTTGTGGTGGTGGCAGTAGCTGGTAATGGTTGTGCAGTTGATTCTTTTTGTGTGTGTGTGTGTGTTGGGGGGGGGGGGGGGGGTGCAACAATTGGCATAAATCGCAGAGTAGCAATTGTTTATCAAACTAACTAACCAGCTAAGGATGCGACTTGGTTAGATGAACTTGCCAATTGGCCGAGTATTAAAAAACAATTGCCAACTGGCCCGCAGTTGCCAGCTGTCATAACGACGAACTATCTATCCAATTAACAGACTGACGTTTGCCCAAAAGTCCTCCGTTCAGGAGCTATATGCACGTGTATCTGTCGCTGTCGTGTTCTACAGACTCGCAAACCTGAATCGTAGAGTTGGCTGGCAAATTGTTTTGATATAGCTTGTTGATTCTGCCGGTATGGATCTTGCCACCGTGAGTTGAGTTTTGTCCTCGATAAACATGAACTGACAAATAAGGTGTTGAAGATGGAGTTTGCTTCCCTTGATTATACGTATGTTGAATTATGTTTAGATATCTCTATTCTGATCTGTTTTGCATTACGAGTCTGAATGCATGCTCGAGCTGCTAGGTCTTTGGTATTAGTTTTTTGTTGCCATTCAGAGTTTGTACTAAAAAAAAGTGGTTTTGCAAAGAATTTTAAATAAGATGTTAAAGATGGAGTTTGCTGCCCTTGATTATACTTATGTTGAATTCTGTTCAGATATCCCTGCTATAATCTGTATTACGAGTTTGGTTGCTCGAGCTGTTTAATCTTTGGTATTAGTTTTTGATTGTCATTCAGAGTTTGTACTCGGAAAAAGTGGTTTTGCAAAGAAATTTAAGTCAGAAATTTGCATTTTACCTAATTGACAAATTAGATCACGGATGGCATATCATCATCCTGGTGTGTAATGTCATAATGATGAATCATGTTCATATTGCACAACCAGCTTTAAGTTTGGCTTCAGGCATCTGATCACATCTTTAGTGCCTCACTTGCACAAGACATACAAATACTACAACATTGTTGCGGTTGGTTTTACTAAGATATCTAAAAAAGAAGAAGAATAGTTAGGGTGTATTGGGATTGAAAAGAGTAATGTTTTACTAGTTGTTTGCATTCTTGTAACAATTTTCATCCTTTTTTGATTGATTTACTAGTACTTCCTTCTCCTATTTTTCTTTGACAATATTCTCATTTCATAAGAGAAGTATTAGTGCTAGGAAAATGTGAAACTTTTTGTGTGGGCATATATTTCATAAGAAAAGTACCAGAGCTAGGAAAATGTGAAACTTTTTGTATGGGCATGTCTTGCAAATTGCTTCAATAGAGAAGCCAGTATCATTACCCTAACAGGAATTATTGCGGGTTTACAGACCATTATTCTAGTTATAGATCTACTTTCATATATTATTAATGCATCCCCCACCCTGGGCGCACGCTAATTCGCCTGCTCTTCATTCGGAGCTTGGGGCAGGGCTTTTGCCTGCGTCGGTGCCTGGGCTAGTGCAGCTGCTTGGGCCGTTGCGGCTTCCCGGCGCACCTCCAACTCGAGCCCTGCCGCTGTGAGTTGTGCCTGCAACGTTGCCGTTTTGTTCGTGGTGAGTTGGTCTGCTGCCTCTTGTTCATGATCAGAAGGCTACAAGAGAACAGAAAATAGTTTAATTATCATCAATTTATGATGATGTAATTGTAATCAACAGCAGTTTGACTTACGGTTCTCTGTTGTGGACTGTTCCCGTATTCAGATCTTGACAAGAACGTCTTTGCTTTCTTCGTCATAATTTGATGCCTTAAGACTGACCTAAAAAAATCAACAATAAGATCCTTATATTATATTCTTGATCCGGTATATCTAACTTACTTTATGGAAATAATTATACCCTAGAAATCCGATCCTTAAATTATACTCTTTATCCAGTATATCTAACATAGTTCGTGGAAATTGTTAAACCCTAGAATTTTAGGGGAAAAAAAGTAAAATCAAAGAACAAAATAAATGCTGGAAAGCAGGAACTGAATTGAAAAACGGAATGGATGAGAGATTAACAAAAACAAATCTCACCGCTTGAATTGATGAGATATCTTTGAGACCACAAGAGTATCTACAGGGGAAGCGTTGGCGTCTATGATCTAGTGAATGATGATATCTCTTCACTTTTGCGTAGGAAGAATTTAAAAAGAGAAGTGAGCACCTTTTTTTTTTTAAGGCAAGATATATACCACGAGTAAAAGGTCGAACGTACAGAGGAAAGGATGACAACCCCATCCAGGGGTAAACAGTAAAAAACTAACTGCAAAAAACAAAAACACCACAAGGAGACGGTAAAAGAGCAAGCCTTGCACTAGTCAGGCTGTACACTAGCACTCCACTCATGGTGCGTTCCTGCACCAGTCCTGGTGACAAAAGTTGCTAATGCTGATGAGAGTATGCAGTAAGGGAGCTGCTCTACCTTGGAGCCAACACCAACTGCAATCCCATATAGCGAGACAAAACTGTGCAAAAAGCAGACGAACGGCTGATGCTAGGTTACGTTGGCATCTGCAAGAGAAATGAGCAATCAGAGAGTAAAAAAATAACATGAAAATACTGAAATTTGAGAACTCAGTCAAAGCCATGACAAATAACAGTTGTAATGGCACTCAATTCACCGTCCATTGCAATCGATTTGGCTATGGCTCTTATCGGTGTCCAGGTCTTATTAAATAAAACTAGTCCAATACCGAAGTTCCTGTCACAGGGGAGTCGAGAACGGAAATGGAGCAAAATTGGGTGCCGTTATGATTGCTTTTTGTCATGGCCTTGACTGGTTCCAGATTTCAGTATTGTCATGTTATCTTTATACTCTCTGATTGTTCATTTCTGTTGCAGATGCCAACGCAACTTAGCATCGGCCGTTCGTCTGCTTTTTGCACAGTTTTGTCTAGCTGCATGGGATTGCACTCGGTGCTGGCCACCCAAGGTAGAGCATCTCTCTTACTTCTCTCATCGGCGTTAGCAACTTTTGTCGCCAGGACTGGTGCAGGATAGTCAACAGCCTGACTAGTGCAGGGCTTGCTCTCTTGCTGTCTCCTTGTGGTGTTTTTGTTTCTTGTAGTTAGTTTTTTATTGTTTACCCTTGGATGGGGTTGTCATTCTTTCCTCTGTACATTCGACCTTTTACTCGTGGTATATATCTTCGCCTTTCTCAAAAAGAAAAGGTGCTCACTTCTCTTTTTAAATTGTTCCTACGCAAATGTGAAGAGACGTCATCATTCATTGGATCATAGAGGTCGGCGTCTACTTTTGCTTCCCCTGTGGGTACTCTCGTGGTCTCAAAGATATCTCATCAATTTAAGTGGTGAGATTTGTTTTTGTTAATCTCTCATCCATTTTTCGATTCAGTTCCTGCTTTCCCGCATTTCTTGTTCTGCTTCCCCTGTGGATACTCTCGTGTCCCCTGTGGATACTCTCGTGGTCTCAAAGATATCTCATCAATTCAAGTGGTGAGATTTGTTTTCGTTAATCTCTCATCCATTCCATTTTTTGATTCAGTTCCTGCTTTCCCGCATTTCTTGTTCTTTGATTATGCTTTTCCCCCCTAAAATTCTAGGGTTTAACAATTTTCACGAATTATGTTAGATATACCGGATAAAGAGTATAATATAAGCATCATATTTCTAGGGTTTAACTCTTTCCATAAAGTTGGTTAGATATACTGGATCAAGAACATAATATAAGGATCTTATTGTTGATTTGTTTTAGGTCGGTCTTAAAGAATCAAATTATGACGAAGAAAGCAAACTCATTGTTTTCAAGATCTACAATAAAGAACCGTAAATCAAACTGTTGTTGATTACATCATCATAAATTGATGATAATTAAACTATTCTATGTTCTCTTGTAGCCTTCTGATCATGAATAAGTGGTAGCGGACCAACTCACCACGAACAGAACGGCAGCGCTGCAGGCAGGGCGGGCTGGGCAGCGGCCTAAGCAGCTGCACTAGCACCGGGGCAGGCAGACGCCCTGTGCCGAATGAAGAGCAGGCCAATTAACGTGCGCCCAGGGTGGGGGATGCATTAAAAATAGATGAAAGTAGATCTATAAGTAGAATAATGGTCTGTAAACCCACAATAATTCTTGTTGGGGTAGTGATACTGGCTTCTCTATTGAAGCAATTTGCAAGACATATGCCTATACAAAAAGTTTCACATTTTCCTAGCTCTAGTACTTTTCTTATGAAATAGATGCCCACACAAAAAAGTTTCACATTTCCTTAGCACTAATACTTATCTTATGAAATGAGAATATTGTCAAAGAAAAACATGAGAAGGAAGCAGTAGTAAATCAATCAAAAAATGATGAAAATTGTTACAAGAATGCAAACAACTAGTGAAACATTACTCTTTTCAATCCCAACACACCCTAACTATTCTTCTTCTTTTTTAGATATCTCAGTAAAACCAACCGCAACAATGTTGTAGTATTTGTATGTCTTGTACAAGTGAGCCACTAAAGATGTGATCAAACTTAAAGTTGGTTGTGCAATATGAACAAGATTCATCATTATGACATTACACACCAGGATGGAAATATGCCATCCGTGATCTAATTTGTCAATTAGGTAAAATGCAAATTTTCAACTTAAATTTCTTTGCAAAATCACTTTTTCCGAGTACAAACTCTGAATGGCAATCAAAAACTAATACCAAAGATCAAGCAGCTCAAACACAACATATACACCCACGCACACAGTAAATGCACATCCCGCACACAGTAAATGCACATCGTACCCACAACAGTCACTGAACCACTTAAACCCCTTCGAATTTCCCCCTCATACCCACACTTACCTAACCCAAGCCCAGGCTTGTCAAAGGGCCGGGCTTGGGCCGGCCCAGCCCAAGCCCATCGGGCCTGCCGTGGGGCTGCCAACCGGGCCGGGCCGGGCCGGCCGAAGGCAAACCTAGGCCCAGTCCAGGCCCTGGCCCTAGGGCCGGGCTTGGGCCGGGCCCGGGCCCTTTTTTTTTTTTTAATTCAATTTTAAAAAAAGTAACCTAATCTTATTCAATTTTAAATTTCATCTCTATGCAATATTCATCTCTAGGCAATATCCATCTCTAGGCAATTTTAAATTTCATCTCTAGGCTTGGGACTTGTTCGATTTTTTTCAATTTTTTGTTATTCAATTTTAAATTTCATCTCTAGGCAATATTCACAATTTAACGAACCTAATCTTTATCCTTTTATTTCATTATAAGTAATATACATATATATGTATGTATGTATATACATATTTATTTGTTAGCCATTATATTTTTTATTATATGTTAAACATTTTCATACTCTTCTTGGTGAGCTTTATTAATAAAATCTTAACACATAACAATTTATATAGAAAAATAATAAATGTATTCATAGGCCCTCCTCCTTTTATCCGGGCTTGGGACCGGCTGCTTGTAAACAAACAGGCGAAGTTACCTATTTTTTTATATATACGAAAAAATATATATCTTGCTTGTAAAAATTTATTTTATATATATGGAAAAAAGTATATTTTGTGAAAAAATTTATTCTTAAAATTCTAACAATCAAAATAATAATGCATGTCTATCCAAAATATCAGCAATCAAAGATCAAGAAATCTGCAACGTCAACCAAAAGGATCAAAAGAGGAAAATAAAAACAAATTACCTAATCATCCAGAAGTACTTCAATATCCGAGTCACTGCTCTTCCTATCATCAATCGGTTTATCTTGCTCGCGGTATTTCGCATCAAGATAATCCTTCCAACATACACATAGCTCGAGCGACTCGGGGTTAAGACGACTCCTCCTGTCATCCAAAACCCTCCCGCTGGCTGAAAATGCCGACTCTGAAGCAACCGTGGAGGCTTGCACTGGCAGTACATCCCGTGCAATTTGGGATAAAGTTTTATACATGTTTTGATTTTGTTTCCAAAAATTTAACAAATTAAAATTAACCTGTTCTTGCCTTGATAAATCAGAATAATGATCAGTATTTGCATATACACCAATCTCATTAAAAGAGGAAAAAGTATACGAACCTGCCGAATTAGAAGTACCTTCACCTGGTAGTTGTCTTGCTACTAGATGTTCAAAGCCCTGAAGGTATGGCGCATAATACCTCTCAACAGTGGATGATGATGTAGCTCGCCCGCGCACGTCAGCAGAATTACGATAGACGTTGAACAAGTCCTCAAACCTCTTGCTCACTTTTGCTGTGAATGCGGTTGTCTCCTCTGCTGTGTAGCACATTAATTTCGATATCTCTTGTATCGAGGCGTTCACGCCATGCAACTTTAACCTAGGATCTAAACAAGTAGCCACAGTAAAAATAACAGGCAGTTTACTCCAATATTTATTAAATTTTTGATCCATCACTTTTACTATTTCCTTAAAGGGTCCTATATATCTCCATTTTGTTAACATTGTAGCCATCTTCAGAATTTCTATTACAGCGAGAGGAGAGGTGGGATAGTACGTACCAGACAATAAATTGGTAGACGTGTAGAATACCTCCAAAAATTCAGCTAGGTATGTGGCCATCTGCCATTCCTCTTGAGTTGGCAAGCCGGCTGGGAACTGGGTTAGTAGAAAATGCGTATAGACTTCTCGGTATGCCAGAATGTGTAAAAGCATGTGGTATGTAGAGTTCCACCTGTGGACCACATCTGTAACTGCTCTCCTGCGAGGCATATTATATTGAACACACAACGTTTTAAATTGTTGTGTTCTCGGACTCGAGCTATTAACATACGCTGTCATACCCCTCATTTTGAGAAGAATATCTCCTGCAGCAGCTAAACCATCTTGAACAATTAAATTAATAATGTGACAAACACAGCGAACATGAAATAATTCACCATTAAGTACAGGTTGAAGCGTCTCCTTTAAAGCTGCAACAGCAACTTTATTATTAGAAGCATTATCAAAACTAACACTCATAATCTTATCCTTAATTTTAAATGTGGTGCATGCTTTTAATATAAGAATAGCAATGTTCATTCCATCGTGCGGATAAGGGAAGTGCTCGAAAGCGATGATTCTCTTGTGCATAACCCAATCTACATCAATCCAATGAGCGGTCACACAAGAATAACTAACAAAAGTATAAGGAGATTGCCAAATATCAGAAGTAAGACTAACTTTACCTTCAAATTTATCGAAATAATCGATAAGGCGTGCTTTAGCAGCATTGTACTGTCGGAGTGCATCGGATCTAGTTGTGTTTCTATGAACCTTTTTGTACAAAGGTTGAACGTATGTGTTCATATATCTAGAGTGCTTAGGATTATCGGCAAAAGAAAAGGCTTGTTCATCATGAATAACAAATTCAGCGAGACCGTCTCTTTGCTCTCGCTGATTATAAACAAATAACTTACCGTCAAAAGATAACTGCGTTTGGGTAGGTTCGACGTGGCCTTGTCGAGGTGCACACAGAGGGTAATGCCTGTTAAGATGTCCATTACCACTACCAGACGAAAATAATTTAGCGCAGTACTTACATCGAGCTTTTCGGATGCCGTCCACCATAACTAATCGAAATGATTCCAACACTCGGCTTTCTTTTTTTTCCCCTTTTGGACTTCTGGCTCATTACCGGAGGCATTGCTCGGCCCTTCTTCATCATGACCAGGCATAGGGTTGAGATTATGCCACGGAGTAGTAGCTTCGCCAACCGAGCTGCGTCCTTGACTATAATGCGGGGGGTCTTCATCAGGCGTGTATTCAAAATCTGGAATGTTTTGATTGAACTCCCAATTGGCTTGGGTATCTATCATACAGCCTGTACTCATTCGTCCAGGAACGAATGGTTGTGTTGGTGCTTGGATTGGTGTTTGTGATGGCCGTGGCGCTGGCGCTTGTGCTGGTGGTGGTGCTTGCGATGATGATGATGTTTTTCGTGATGACGATGCACGCCTCATTTTCTTCAATAATCCAGCCATATTTCGAGCTAAACTTTGTAAGAGTAACTAAATACACAAGTATAAGAGTAGTAATAAGAAATAACAATTAAAAGAATGAACGAGTAACAAATATTAGAGAGTTAGTAATTAAAAAGAATTTAGCAAGACTAGTAATTAATAAACAAGAGTACTAATTAGTAAATACTAGTAGTAATTAGCAAGAGTAGTAATTGGAGAGGAAAATAGTAGCAAAGCTTGTAGAAATATAGAATGTTTAGGTAAGAGAGAGTAAGAAGATTGGTGTGAAAAATTAGAGAGAAATGGTGTGAATTTATAGATTTTAGAAACTTCACAAAAGACCAAAATACCCCTACAAACTATCCGTTTATAGTTGTTGGGGAGGGTAAGAGTGTAAAGGAGTTGAAAAATATAGGTTAGACTAAAATACCCCCCAAACTAGCCGTTATATTGCTGTTGGGGGGGTAAAAGTGGAATTTTGGAAAAGGGGTGGAAGAAAGGGGGGGAAAAACAAAAAAATTCAAACAAGTGGGGCCAAAACCGGGCCAGACCCGGGCCGCAGACCGGGCCTGATCCGGGCCAGATCCGGGCCAGACCCGGGCCGACTTCGGGCCGGGCCAAACCCGTTTCCGGGCCGGGCTTTTTCGCAGCAATTGAAGGCCTGGTCCAGGCCCAGGCCCCAAGCCCGCTGTGCTGGGGCCGTTACTGTTCATGGACGGGGCCGGGCCAGCCCGGGCCAGAACCGGGCCGGGCCGGGCCAGCCCGGGCCAGAACCGGGCCGGGTTGGGCCAGCCCGCGGGCCGCCCGGCCCGTTTGACAACTCTACTTAACCTGTACACCTCCACAAATACAACCATACACACAGAGAGAGTTGGACACACGTAGTACCAACACACACTGAGCAAATCTTTCACACATTAAGGAAAGGAGATTACCCCGAAGAATTTCTCTCATTCTCTCTTATTCCCTTGTCCGATTTTCCTTTCTTCCATCCTTTGTTCTTCTTTTCTCTGCTTGCTCTGTTTTTCATTTTGGGTTACTGTTCATTTGATTTTGTTTCTTCTTTTAATTTCCCGAATTTCTTGTCTATTTCTTTAAAAAAAATACTATTGAATATATTTGTTTAACATAAAATCCCATTAGTCATCAGATCACAACATAGTAGGAGGTGGCACTAATTTAGAGATTTTTTTTCTAAAACTTGACAGCAAGACATAAAATTATAAAATAGTCCCTCAAGTTTTTAAAATTGCAAAATAATTACATTTAAGTCCCAGAATTAAATGTATTTTCTGTTAAAAGAGTTAACTTGATAGCAAGACATAAAATTTTACCATTTTTTCATCATTAAAGCCATAATTTACATTTATGCCCTCAAGGTTTTTCAAAATTACAAAAATACCCTTGAAATTTTAAAAATTATATTTTTATCCCAAAATTTGTTCACGCTTCGATACTGTACTAATACTCAAGCATAGTTCAAAATTATCGCTTGTTTATTTTTCGGGGTCCAGATGGTTATTTTAACTGACTCTCAAAGTTCGGGATATTGCAACTTTACCTACAAAAAACCAAATATAGTACAGCCATCAGGCGTTACTTTTGAGAATAACTCTCCTGTTTTAGTACACAAGAACCCAAAATCGTGCAGATGTTGCATGAGTCAGCCAATTACCCTTTGCATGACAGTCTGCCTAAACAAGAACCTTTAGAAAGCTGGTGTAGGTCTTACCTGCATAACACATCAGCATCATTGATGTGGATCAGCTGCATTTTCTATTGTGGTTTACGCGCGCCCCCAACACCGGAGGCTGTGACTATCAACAAACTTCTAAATATTCCGCTAAGGTTCTAAAGCAACAGTATAAACAGAGCATTAAAAGCCTCCAACATAAAGTGTTTTAATATACAAGGAAAGTCTATTACAAAACATTCCAAAAAATATTCCCTTACAAAATGATTTCTATGCGTAATGGCTAAGCGAATACTTCGATACATTTACATTGAATGACCCCTATCCGAGTAAGATTTTCAAAGTACGAATACAAAATTCAAAGGTAAGTAAAAGTCGGAGGACTTCAAGGCTGCCACAACATTCAAGCAATAAAGACATAATCTAATAACAATATTAGACTAAACGAATCAATCATGTCTTACTATCACAAAGTGTCAAAGATTAGCATTTAACCCAAAATACAGTTCAATTATATGCAGGGTATGCTACAAACATGCGATAATTATGATAGTCATAAGACCCAAATGTCGAACCAAATATACAAACATCATACGTGTGCTCCGGAGCGTACTAGGAGGCTTCGGCTCTCTAGTATAACAAACATATGTCCAAAGGATCCTCTCAATTGAGAGTTATTCAACATAGTTAATGTCAATCTTAAATTGACGGTCACAAATGTACAAATTCAAAGTTGTGCATCATTAAGGCACAAATGGAAGGGGGCAAACAATATTCTCTATGAGGGCAAAAGTAGAGCAATCAATTGTAAACGAACATAGATGAATCGAAAATGACGAAAGTATAAGCATTCGGATTTCGAAGATACATTTCCACAGCAAAAAAGTATAAACCCTTACCTCAATAAGCTTTCGATGTATGGGGGAAAATATGGCAATTGCCAATCTGATGTATGGGGGAAAATATGGCAACTACTAGTGCCACTGAAAATCAACTTCCTAATCTGGCAAATTCTATGGGATCGCTTATGGCATCTATGCCCGCTATGCAATCTTACTCCGGAGGATATAGGGCATGCCTTTATGACCTGTCCTCTGGTGTGGCTCATTTGGTTTGGCATACCGCTTGGTATTAGAACAGATACTATTGGGGTATCTTTCAAGGAATGGCTAATTGCTTGGCTACTGAAGAAACTAAATCCACATGGGAACTGGCTAGATGTCTTATATTTCTTTGTTACCATCTAGGTTCTGTGGACTAGTAGAAATAACCTAGTCTTCCGTCAACTACCCTTCCACCCAAGCCCTATAGTGCATCAAATTAAATCCATGACTAGTTTAATTTACACTTACATGCATAAACTACCCAAATTGCCTAGGAAACTCCTGCAACCCAATTGCTCATCACAACGAACAACCAACTGCTATAATCCTCTTGTAGGTACTATTAACATTCATTCTAACCCATCACCATGCCCTTGTAGCCTGCCTTCCCATATTACCATAGCCATCCATGCATATTTTGATACCTCTGGCCTTAGGGTTTGGATCGGCCTTTCGTGCAACAATAATAACATTGGTGTGGCTCGGCTTCATTCTCTGCTCTGTTGTCGGATCTATATACTGCTCTCTCACATTGCATTTTACATTCATCTACATGGGCTTTGAAACATAAATTTTTTCATATCACTGTACTAACAATGTCTTCCTTTTTGATGAAATAGATGTCGGGCTCTGAGCATATCTTTGATACGGTGGCACCTATTATCTATGCTTTTGCCATATAGTTTAGGAATTTCATCATTATAGTATTGCCAGGGCGACCCCTCATCTAATGAAGGAAGCCAGAGCTCTAGCCCTTTTTGCTTGCCAAGGCCGGTCGACGGTCTACCAGGACTAGGTTATTGGCTACCTACGGCAATGAGACCTGGCCGTGATGAATGGCATAGATATTTATGGTCTCCCGTTTTTGTATTTCCCTTACTTTTTATTATTTATTGTATGGCCTTAAGGCCAGTATCTTTTGCACTCTTGAACTTTGGAACAGGAAAAACTTAAAGCACCACCTTGATACTCAAGGAGCTTTTCAAGCCTTTTAATCTCTCTCCCCGTCGAAAAGGAAACAAAGAATAAAAGGAATAAAGAACCCAAAAAGGCTAGAAAAGAACTAGGACAACTATTTAAATGAGACAAGGAAAATTTTTAAGTTTTCATTCGAAGGAAAAGACTTTCCTTCGACCGAATTCAGCAGACGCAAAAATGGTTCAAATTTTTTTTAAACCATTTGAAATAAGTTTTTTTTTTTTAACACTCGACCAAAAACTTCAGTAGCTCATTTTACGAACAAAATTCTTTTTATTCGAAGTAAAATTTATTTTCATTCGAAGTCAAATTGTTTTCATTCGAATTAAAATTTTTATTTTGATCGAAAACTTCAAAAACTCCAAAACATCATTTCCCTTCATTTGATTCGAATGAAATCACTTTTCATTTGACCGAAAATTTCAGAAACAATAACAATCATTTTCTTAATTATTATTGAAAAAATCACAAACTTATTACTTAAAATAATAATAACGAACAAGGAATTTTTTTTTTTTGGAGGTATTACATGGTTTCTGACTGGATGACAGCTCACGCAAAGGCCCTATTGACGGTATTAATTTGGGCAAAAAAGAAGAAAGTATTCAAAGTTTCTAATTTCTTAGATCACAAATGCCGAAGACATTACGGACACGGTGGCGCCCCTTATGTATGATATCTGTTATATTGTTATCTATATGCACTATTTTAGTATTGGCAGAGCCAGCGGTTAGCAAATGAAGGAAGCCAGATCATTAGCAGCTTTTGCATGTCATACTCGCATCACTCTCTATCAGGATTGGGTTAATGAATTTTGCTGCGAAGATTCCTCTAACTCTCCTATTTTGTGTAAAAATATCATAGAATTGTTTAATAGTCTAGATCTGGCATGTATTGATATCACTATTTCCTATAATGTGGTCTCACATAACCTCTATGTAAAGCCGACATGGCTTGTTCTAAGAAATCACTATAACCTTTTGAAATTTCAATGCAATTCTCAATTTTTACCCAAAAAAAAAAAGATATCTGACACTAAGGAGATTATGGATACAACGTCCCCTACTATATATGACTTGTGTTATCTGTTGCTGCTAAAATCTTGATCGGGAACCAAAGTCAGAGAATAGACCTGCAAAACAAAATTCAGAGTGAACGTCGGGTGGGGTTCAGGCGGAAGAACTCTCCGATGCTTAAGTCAGAGCTCAGCTAGCAGTGTAAAACTTTGAAAAAGCATAAAAGACTTTGTGTGTGTGTGTGTGTGTGCAGTTGTTTGCCTACCTGGGGTCGCTCGCTTTATATATCTATAAATAGAAGAACTTAGTAGGATTAGGAACTTGATGGCTAGGCCTTGAGCTATATCTATCAGGATCGCGTTAGGATCCTTAAGGATTACGTCACGATCCTTGATGATTTTGTTAGGATCATTTTAGAATCCTACCTCCACCAGTATGGCAAACAACAAATTCGTAACTGACTAGGACTAGGGCTGATCATGAGTGATAACTGCCACGTGTCGTATGCTAATCGGGGGTGTGTTATTAGCTATATCACTATCTACTATCAAAATTAAACCAGGTAAGTGTCGACAGGGCCACGAAGGCACGGTCAAGTAAGCTAGATCATTAGTCACTTTTGCTTGTCATGCACGCATTGAAGTCCACCAAAACTAGTACATGACTTGATGCGGTAAACAGATTTTAAGTTCCTCTTTTGAATAGCCCGAACATTTTGTATTGTGTAATAAATATTGGCCCTCAAAACAAACTTCTGAAAGTACTGGTTTATTTTAATCATGGTATGCCATGACCATAAAAATATAGTTATTGTAAGTGTCATAAGATGCTATGACAAAGTGCTATTATCTCTTTATTAATACTATTTTTCCTTTCTATCAAAAAAATATATATAGTATGCTTTCAATTCTACCCTTTATTTTATCTTTTGAAATCACTCTACAATTATGAGCTTTCTGTAAATGAAGGACTAAGTTTACCTGCAAAAACTATGGAACGCTTATTAAGCATGAGCACACAGTCACCAGTTTTCCAAACAAAATTAACTAATACATGAATAATATTTATAACACAGGCCGTGAAATCGTCAGGACATTCTGTGGCATGGTTCAGGCACCTAAGAGATCAATCCAACCACATTGCAACTGATTTCCAGCATTATAGAAAGCCATCAATGGCTCCATGCTCCCAAATGTATGAAACTTGCAAGTACTAAGAGAATAGAAGATAATATTGTCACCAGAAAACCTGGGAAAGTAGATCTTGTTCTCCATTCCTGGGGTTTTTGCAACTGTCGAGAAAGATGTCCGAATCAGAAACATAAATCATGTGATTTCCCAAACTCTCTACTTCCTCCCAAACCGATTCAGAAAGATTTAGCTAGAAAACTTTTACCCATTCCCAAAAGTTGCCAACAAAAAATGATAGAAGTTTTCCATCACATTCAACTAAGAAGTTCTGGCAAAAAGATTTGCATGGTGATTTGATGTCGGCAAGATCATTGGCAAAACAACCCAGATCTTCGTCAACTACGAGGTCTAACAGATGCCCATCGTGTCCCAGAAAATAAAAAAGCCCCTCATAGAAAACCGTGTTGTTATGACATGGCGCAAATGCAGTGAGCTCATAGAGCATATAGCTCACCCATTCTGATCTCCCTGGAGTAGTGATGTCAAGTTGAACCGGCCGTGATGTAACCCCAACAACAACACAATCAGAGGAAGTAGGCAAAGGTGAGAACCCAAAGCTTGAATAGTAGTTAGAATTTGAAGGCGTAGGCAGAAGTTGGATAGTAGTCCTTGAAAAGGGATTGAAGAAGATCATGGAATCCGAGTCAGTAATCATCAGCAACCAGCCATCCTTGGAATAGCATATTGTAGCATCTCCTACTGATTCAGGGCTTGTCATAAAGTATCTATTGCCAAACTTCGGATCAACGTAAGTCGCAACTCCTTTTTTCTTGTCTGCTTGTAACATCAACCACGGAGATATAGAAGATTGTGTTTGCAGTAACTTCTTCGATGCAGTTCTCCATTGGACTGTAGGGGCTGCTGCTCGACACAACTTTGAAGTAGCACGGAAGTTCAGGTAATCAACCAGAATTGTTTGCTCAGCAATCCCCTTCAGAATGTCACGTGGAAGGTCTAGTAGATGCCATTCTAGGGCTTCCCTCTTCTCCCCTGCATAATCTGAATCCTTCTGTTGTTCCCTGGCGATACTCTCACCTCTACTTCTGCTTTTTCACCTTGATCATCTCCAAGATAGTCCTTAGACCTAATGAATAAAATGTAAAGATATATCAACACAGGAAAGGGTAGAGAGGCCCGGAAGGATAACACGTGATACAAGTTATGACACCAGTTAGGGAGATATGTTTTGGTCATAAAAGGGGCGTCAAACCAGAAAACAAGCTAGATTAGGTCACTTGTGAAGCGAGGAATTTCCCGCGAGGTGTTACTTGCATTTGCTAATCGATTTGCTAATTCATTTCCTTGACAACATCATAAAAACAAATGTAATCGGGTAATGATGCAATGTTCTCGGCAAAGTGTACTAATTATTCGTAGTTGTTAAGATTAGAGTCTTAGTTAAGTACCCAGTGCAAGACTTTTGATCTTCTCATTCTATAATGGCCACCCTCACCAAAAAGATTGGACTAGGATCATCTGTTATACGCACTTCTGCTGAAAAATGTTGCAAAATTATTTCTGCTACGAAAAATTGTCTTTATAATTTTTGAGAGAGGATCAAGGATAGATACCATCAGATGCCCTTTTTGCTAAATGAAAGGAGGTGATGGGCTAAAACTTAAGAGATAGACCCGGTTATCTTATGCCTTTAGCCAATAATTTTTTTACGCCTAATTATAGTTATCCAGAAAATTTAAGAATTATAAAAATCAATCGAATCCAAATATATATGGTACATATAATTGCGGATTTTCCCCCACCATCTCTCCTTCACATCCTTTGGAGTGGAGTTTATTTGTAGAAGCATTGGAAACGCCCGATTTCTTCTAAGTAGTTTATAACAGCAACACATTCCTTTCTCATCTACTCGTGGCCGTTCCACCTAGAGTTCAAGAAAATATCTATATCTATACTACTTATTAAGCCAAAACATGGGGTTGGTGTAACACCTCTCTGGTGTTACATTAAAATTGAATCCTGTATTGACAAGTGTCCTTACTATTCAAATTTTCTAAATTGTCCATTTTTTTATACTAATAGACAGGATCGTCAGGACAAAAAAAGATTAATCACATAGCCTACTCTCTAAGTTCAGTTATCCAGATACCCTTCACTTTCGTAACTTCCTTTCAACAATTACTCTTCCCTTCTCCCTTCCTCCTCTACCGTTACGGCTCCCCATTTTGAAATTGGTTGAAAGGTTGCCTTTCACTCTTGAAATCGGAGGTTTTGTGAAGCTCTAATTGTGAAATCTTGCATTTTTCTTTCCTTTGCCTGGTTTTGCTCAGAAACAGGGAAAAGAAAAAAGACAACGAAAGTCCGGGTTTGTATGCCTGTTTGTCTTCAAGATCAAATGGGATGAATTTGTTATATTAGGCTCAGTTGCGGTTCCCCTCATTTTTTTCTTGGCATTCTGACTCACCAAACAAAGTTACATTGTTATATGTTCTACACTTGATACTCTTCTCTAATTTTTGAATAATTTTGTCTGTAATATCTCCTCAGCAGGCATCAGCCCGATGGAAATTGACTTCTCTTCTTTATCAGATACCCTTCATGAATTCGATTATCTACATGTAAGCTTCTTTCATCTGCTTTTTTTCGTCTCTTTTTTTTCAGCATATTTTCGTGTTCAACATCATTTCTGCCTTTAACGTGCCTGTGACTTCCCAAAACCATTTCTACCTTATGGTTTTTTAATCCGTGCCTGTGAGCTTCTGTTGGAGGCGTTGGACATGATGTGGCCGTGGGTTCGTTGTTCGTGGTTGTGAGTGTGTCTTGTGGTTGCGAGTTTTGCCAGTTGTCATGGGATGCGGTGATGAGGTCAGATGTCGCGGCGGCGGCGGGTTGGCAGGCACTGTGGTGGCCGATGACGAGCGGTCGTTGTTGGTGGGTGGCGAACGGTCGCCGGAGGTTATTGGATGATGGGTTTTGGGATTCGTGGCGGTTAATGGTCGTGAGTGGTCGTGAGTAGGACGATTTATCGGTCGTCGGTGGTGGGTGGTTGCTGGGCAGTATGGTGGACTCGGTGGTCGTGGGTGGTCACGGGTGGGTGTGTTGGGTTCGCTAGATGGTGTTGCCGGCGTAGGCTTGGTGGCAGGGAAAATGGGTGATGCCGACGAGGTCGCCGAAGATTGTTGCCGACATTGTCGCCGGTGTTGCCAGATGGTGTTGCCGGAGGGTGTTGTCGGTCGTGGAGGATGGTGACGTGTCACATGAGTGCATCCCAGCAGCCACATTTGTTCCTGCATTAATGGTTGTACAATGTGAACTGTTCTTTGTACAATATGCATTGTTGGTTGTACAACATGATTGTAATATTGTTTGCAAGTTCAATATTGTAGTTTTATCTGAATCTTCGATCTACAACATTTTATTGTAGTTGTTTTTTATCCATGCAACTTCAATACTAATTAATTTTAGGTTTGATTCGATAATATAAATTTAATTTTACTCTCAGTGATATAAAAAAAATACTTATACATGGTATTTAAAAAAAAATTGGGTGAAAGTCTACATGGTATTTAATTTTACCCATACTCAAAGTTATATTTAAAGTTAACTTTGTTGTTCTCAAAGTTATGACTTTACCCATACTTAATTTTATCCATACTCAAAGTTAACTTATAATTTAAAGTTAATTTTATGTAGTTCTTCTTTTACGTATATTCAAAGTGGTAATATTCAAATTCAATCTTCAACATAATACTACCTTCATTGGTTCTTTACAAGAAGATCTTGGGTATAATAACGAGTGAAGTCAATATTTATATTTTAATAATTTTTTACTTCTCTAAGATTAATTGAAGTATCATTTGGCAAGTCGAATTAAGGTAAAACAATGAGTGAAGTCAATTTTTATACGTATCAAACATATTCCAGTAATTGTTACAAAATATATATGTTTGAACATAATAATAAACACTCATACACGATACTTGATTTTAGAAGTCAATATTCACTTAATACTAACTCTATTCGTTCTTTTTGCCATGTATATATGCTTGCGTCTAAAAAAATTGGTTTAAACCCCAAAATAAACGAAAGAGTGGCATTTAGCTTACTTGGATATTGAGGGGCCAAAAACGATCTTGCGATTAACCTTTTGCTCTGCTGCGATCGGTAATGAACCTTCACCCTATACGGCGCTTCCATTTTTTCTTCTTATCCAGCTTATGCATGTCCCAAAATAAAGTTAATAATATTGATTGCGCTAAAAATAATCAACCATCACTTAATTGTAACAATTGATAAAATTAATTTTAAACTAGGAAACTTTTAGTATTTAAATTTTTATTTGTGCCATTTTTCAACAACTTTCTTAATATGTCAAGCTTGACCTTTAGAGTTTATTTTAACTACGTCTTTTTAGTGAATTTTTAATTACAAAAAGCAAACACATCCTTAGAGGTACTTACCACTATTTAAAATTTTTATTTTTTGTTATTTTAATAGAAAATAGATTTGCATAAATGTCTTACAATACTTTTCGTACGCAAGATACATGCCATTTTTACATGATGCACACGCACCAACCCAAAAAAAGTTATCCTTCATAATCTTAACCGTTATTTTTTACAAAATCAAACTATCACACTATTTTTCGTAGTTTTTCAATGAGTATTGCGAAGAAAGAAGATGCACGTTACTGAATATAAAATAATATGTCGTTCTTTAATTACGTGAGAATTAAATATTTTTTGCCAAAATTAAAACTTATATATATGAGTAATGAAGTAACATTGTGTTACCTAAAAGTTTTTTTACGACTGATATAAACGAGATGCGTGTGCACCGTGGCTCGTAGGGGATATAGACAGATAATTCAATGGGCCTTAATCACCTGAGTCGATCACCAGATAAATTCTTTTGCAAAATCTGAAACTTGAGAACCTATTAGAACGAGAAAAGATAATGAAGAGGACCATTCAAAGATCCCATTGAACCCAGATCCATGTTTTCAAACTTTTTCTATCTACACCGGAAATTTTTTGAAACTTTGACGGAATTCGGTGTGGGACTATTTCCGGAACCTTGACCGATCAGTTTGCAGAGAGAACTGGATATCTCTTAATCATCTAGTGGTTGCGGCAATGCTCTTTATTGGAGCCTTGAAAGGGTGGTGCGACCTTGGTAGCTGTTATTGGTGCCGCGTGTAGGCGGTGTTTTCCCTCTTAAGGTATGCCATAGAAACTTTCTTGTTCCAATTTTTTGTGCTAAAGGGTAATTTTGACAGTTCACCACACTTAATAGTGTAATTTTTTATAGCCTGTTTGCGAGTTTTGATACGAGAGAAAAGAAAAAAAATGAAAAGAAAGAAAGACAATTATCCTTTCTCTTATTTGTGAGTTTAAGAGAGAAAAGAAAGTATCATTCTTTTCTCTTGTTTTTTAGTTCAGCAGAAAAGAAAAGAAAAGATACTTGATTACGTATATATTCTTATACTGTGATAATTCTAACAAAGATTATGAATGTATGATCCTAAAAAAACATGATTTTGTTGGTAAAACAATTTAGTTATCGATACATCATACAAAATACATATTTTACTAATATCATAAGCCTTACGCACCTGATTAATGTCATCATGTAAAAAATAAAAATAGTCATGAGTTCACCACAAGTATCACAACATTCAAATCTAATTAATATCATACTAAAAACGAAATAATTAGTTATGATTCAACTATAACATCGAAAACAATCATTTTATTGTAAATAAAGTTAAGCTTCTATAAGAAACTCTAAAAGTCAATAAAAATATAGTCTTCGACGTCTCAAAGGTAGTGTGAGCATTATTGAAATATTACTTATGAGAGTTTTCTTTTTCTCCGTTTCTTTCTAATTTTGGGAGAAAAGATTTAGAGACAAAAGAAGTCCCAAACTTTCTTCCCCTTTATCTTTTTTCTCTCTTTAAAAAAACTCACAAATTAAAGAAAAAGGAGGAAAGCTACCTTTCCTTTCTTTTCCTTCCCTTTCTCTCTTAAAAAGAACTCGCAAAACAAGCTTTTAAAGAAAGGAATTTGTTTTGGAAGATACCCAAAAGAATTAGAACAAGAATTCAATGGAGAGAAGCAGCGTCGTAATAAGGTTAGGTATACTAGAGGGTTAAGATTTGTGGTGTATAAATATGTGTTGAAGTAGAAATGAGAAAACTAAGCGAGAATAACAAAAAAAACAGGCGGCTGCCAGCCACATAGTGGCGTGAGATATTAAAGAGATTGTTTGCCGAGGGGGATTGTGCGGCAGTGAGTGCAGCCGTGTGAATTGAGTGGTGAGGCAGCAGTCTGAATTGTAATCTTTGTGAAGATGTGCAAAGTTTCTTGGTAATCGAGTTGCGTGAGACTTTGTCTTTGGTAGTAAGTAGTGTTATTTGTTATTTTTGGGGTTTTATTGTTCTCTAATTTTTTAGTGTTACAGTTGTAGTTAGAGTAAGCAAAAATTCATAATCGGGAATGAAGATCCAATTTTTTGTACCATGCCGCCGTCGTCGTCATCATCATCATCATCATCATCATCATCGTCGTCGTCGTCGTCGTCGTCAAAGCATGTCGAGACTCGCCGTTTACCATATTTGCGCGGAAAAGCAATTGAAATGGTTTGTTATGGGTGCTGGCTTATTTTACACAGCCTTGGAATTGATGATCCTGATTATCATGAGTTTTCCATCCTGAATCCTATCACTTCAGAGTCTATTGATCTCCCTGCATTAAAAGTTAGGAAAAATCTGCGCAACAGGCGTTGCGTGCTGTCATCGCCTCCTGGGAATCATAACTCTGCACTGCTGATATTCAGGAGAAAGAAAGATTCTGAAAATAAACCTCATTCGATCCAATTTCGTAGTTTACTTCACAAAAAGTGGAAAAAGACGTGGTATGGTGAGAAATTCAAGGACTATGACGACGTTCAACGCTATGAATTTCTTTGCAGTGCAGTTAACATTAGCGGCAGGTTATATGCAATCACTGAGCTGAGCGAAATGCTAGTAATGATTGATGTAGTACTTGATCCTAGAGAAGAAGATAGCGCCGAGCTTGTGATAAGATCGCTAGGGTCCCAGTTACCCATCCTCAATCGGCCTTTCTCGTGTGTCGATTTTACTTACTTGGTGGAATCTTGTGGGGAACTTTTTGTCATTTATATTTTCTTTGAAGGCTGGGATGCTAATACCATAATTGCCGTCGGTATTGTAAGACTGGATTTCTCGACTATGATCTGGGAACAAGTGGAAAGCATAAGTGATCGGGTATTCTATGTGGCCGAGGGGGAAGGAGCAGCATCGGTTTCCTGCCGTGCACTAGGCAGAAAAGATGGGATTTATATATACCTCCTGCGCTTTGCTGATACAAAATTATACTCCTTCAACATTGAAGATAAAACCATCTCCATGTCTTTGCCATTTCCAGATTTGCCCACGTCATACCCTCGTACGTCTTGGCTTGGGTGATTCTCGACTGCAGGTAGCAACACGAATCATTTCTTCCTTTGTGAAGCTACTACTGTTAGTTATCTTCATGATTTTAATTTTACTTCTCCCATGATGTGCATAAATAAATCTATCTCACCATCTATGCTTTCCCCATGTGAATCTCTTCAAATTTTGTTCTAAGCATTACAGTAATGACATATCTATACCTTCCTAATCTCCCTAAGTTGTGTCATGTGTTATCCTTCCGGGCCTCCCTAGCCCTTCCTCTATTGATATGTCTTTACATTTTATTCGTTAGGTCTAAGGACTATCTTGGAGATTCCAAAGTGAAACTTCATGAAGAAGATCAAGGTGAAAAGGCAGAAGAAGTAGATCTGAGAGCATTGCTAGGGGCTGATGAAAGGATTCAGATTATGGCGGAGAAGATGGAAGCCCTAGAATGGCTTCTACTAGACCTTTTATCTGACATGCTGAGGGCGATTGCTGAGCATAAAGTTCTTGTTGATTACCTGAACTTCCGTGCTACTTCAAAGTTGTGTCGAGCAGCAGCCCCTCCAATCCAATGGAGAACTGCATCGAAGAAGTTACTGCAAACACAATCTTCTATATCTCCGTGGTTGATGTTACAGGCAGACAAGATAAAAGGAGTTGTGCCTTATGTTGATCCAAAGTTTGGCAATAGATACTTTATGACGAGCCCTGAATCAGTAGGAGATGCTACAATATGCTATTCCAAGGATGGTTGGCTGCTCATGATTAATGACCGGTGATATACCTCAAATAAAACTCTCAATAATTAGGGAATACCGGCAATCCTAGTTGAACTGGAATACTGATAGTTATCTTATCAGAGATCATGACGTGATCTTCAAGGATCCTAATGCGATCCTAACACATCTAGCCTACGGCCCAGTCTTACTAGGGCTCTTCTTCCTACCGCTATATAAAGGGGTCTACCCCAGGTATAAGGACGACGACACAATTCATGCTTTTTCAGAGTTACCATCCTCTAGCTGCGCTCTGACTTAAGTATCGGAGAGTTCTCCGCCGGGAACCCCACCCGGCGGTCACTCGTTTTCTGTCTTACAGGTCATCGGTCCAGGCTCGGGTTCCGCAACGTACGCGGAATATATTTTTAGCAGCAACATTTTGACGCCATCCGTGGGACCCGACAGCCTAACCGTTTGACCTCAAGAAAACAGTTTATCCCAAATTGCCAACTACGACTTGTCGGAACCACTGACAGAACCGCCGTCGCCACAAGTATCCAGATTGAATTATCGTCAGTCGCAAAATAAGAAAATTCAGAATTAGAACATGCTGCCACCGGCAGCCAAGCCACCGACAGCCCTACGGTCGTCAAACATTCCTGCTATCATCGCTGCAAAACAGAGGAAATATTCGAGGCTGTTCAAAGCCCGTCGAAGACCGTCGTGCAGCATCTTCCACTGTCGCGATTAAGGTGACATCAACAAGCGACCAGACGGTGGGGTGCCTTGCACTCAACCGCTGAAGAACCCATCACCATCGCAAATCTTCAGTCCAATCACAAACAAAAATCAACACAGATTCTTCCATCAGAGTCACCCCATCATCTCGCAACTACCAGCACAACCACCCGATCTCCGGCGTCACAAACCGCCAGCGTGAAGTTGCCAGAGCAATTACAAACAACATCTCAAAAAAAAAAGAGAATAGAAAGAATCAAAGATGAAAAAGCCGCGGTAGCACCGCCGCCCATGTGTCAAAATCCTAGCGCCACCACCGTGGCATGTCCTCGAGCAAGGCGCCGACACTACGCATCATCAAGCCATCAAGAACACCTCCATCATGGCCACGTTTAGATAGCGAACGGCGTCGCTCTGCCGCCCTTCTCTAGTTCTGCTCCACAGCAACCAAAAGACGACAGCGACATCTCGTCGTCCACCTCCTAGTAGTTGCGCAGCGAAGTTGCGCGGGTCACGGCGGTAGTGGTTGTTAGTTGCGGTAATAACACCGAATAGAGATCATGACTGTGGTAAGGCAGCTACTAGCAATCAAAGAAAAAGAGACGGAAAGAAGAAGCAGATCACCGCCGCTGTTAACCGTCATTGGTGGCAACCAAGATGAAATCTTCGTGCAACCGCTAGCAGCCGTTGCCGGCATCAACCCTGCGACCTTCCCTGACGTCGCGCCGTCATCGGCGAGCAAACAGGCGACGGGGCCGCTTTGCCACTAGCTCCCTAACATCGCGCGCTGCTAGCCAAGCCCCGATGTCGCCGCCGGTCAGAGCTGCCCGATCTGTCGTCGCCCCCTCACTATGGCGTCGCCGCCTTCCTGCGGTGGTCGGATCTGTCTCCGGCCAATGGCCGCACTTCTGTCGATGGAAAGAAGGGATAAATCCCATCCAAATCAGGTGAAATCCCTCTTTTTAAAAACAAAATTCTGCATTTACCCCCCATAAAAAGTCATAGTTATATTTTAGACCCACAGTGTCTTCTTTATTCGACTTATGCCACACTGTTTTTAAGTATTAAGGTTTTAACCTATGCAAAAAGCATATTTATATTTAAAACCCAAAAGTTTCACTAATTTGGGTTATGCCACATTTGTTGAAAGTATTAAGCTTTTAACCGAAGGAAAATGTGTATTTAGACTTAAGACCAACAAGGCCTTATTTATTATACATAGACCACATTAAGGCATTATACTTTGTATGTATGCTTATTTATGCTTTAGACCCCAGGGTCTAAAGTATTTGACGTATGCCACAAATCCTTCAAGCATTGAGCTTTTTAACGCATATTTGAACTGAAGACCTACAGGGTCTCATTAATTCGCATGTGTTTCACACTCTTTAAAGTATGCGCACATGTTTTTATTTTGTAGCACGTCGTTAAAAATTAAGCGACTACAATTTTGGGCGCTAGCAAGCCTTCCAAAGGCCGCATTCTGTGCACTTTTAATGCCTAGACCTATTTAATTTTTGTCTAGCATTACGCAGTTACGTCCGTTAGCACAAGCACGCCACAAGTTGGGGCATCCGACTGCTATGACATATTAAGCTCACCTGCGACACGCAGGGCAACACACCCTTGTCGGCTAACCGACAAGACCCTAATGGGGCCACGGTGTCTAAACAGTGCTCTTAAATTCTACGTTAAAAACATAGTTATATTTTTATATGCTTTATTACTGCAGAGGCTGTTTTTTCAGTCACGTACTTTTATTTCTTGCAAGGGTTTAACCATGCCTGCGAACATCAACGGTGGCGTATAAATCACTTCATAAGCAAGGAACAAATTCATAGCACCCTGCGACTTGAAGTCGCGTTTAGGGTTTTTTTGCTGCAGTATCCTGCCGTCTCGGCATTATATATCGTCTCATGGTCATACAATGACCTCTATCTATGGCGTATTCACATTGCTACTTGTTGAGAAGCTAGGTCAACGATGATGGAAGCACACATGCTGCCACTGTATCTGGTGGATTCGAACTCATCGACAACTATGCCTGCTACTCTACTGATCATCAGTGGCATCTTGTTCGGACGAACTACGCGTCCTCAAACTTTATATGCTCATCCAGTCGATCAAACAGATTATGGTCTTCTATATTGCTCCTACAGGTCTTCTTGCGACCGGACTCTACATATGGGCTTAAAAGCCGTCTTTATATATCCACGCCTTCTCAAAGGCCGGGGGCTTTATATTTCATGAGATCATTCTTATACAGGCTTAATGCCTTGTGTCTTATCAGACAGGGAGGTTCGCCTTCTTATTTGGCACCACGGCAACAAGGACGAGAAACCCCTGAGGGCACAAACGACGAGAGTTCTAAGTT
This sequence comes from Escallonia herrerae, assembly GCA_033070095.1. NCBI lineage: Eukaryota > Viridiplantae > Streptophyta > Magnoliopsida > Escalloniales > Escalloniaceae > Escallonia > Escallonia herrerae. Next base: position 226,473 of record JAVXUP010001243.1, on the reverse strand, counting down.
CCGTCAAACCCCCAAGGGAGCGTACAACGAGAACTCTAAAGTTCCATCAAACCCCCAAAGGCGCGTACAATGAGGACTCTAAAGTTCCATTAAACCCCCGAGGGCGCGTACGACAAGAACTCCAAAGTTCCGTTAAACCCCCGAGGGCGTGTAAGACGAGAACTCTTAAATTCTGTCGAACCCTCGAGGGTAATTGCATGAGCTCCGGCTCCATCCGCCCCCGAGGGCCCTTAAGATGAGAACTCTTAAGTTCCGTCAAACCCTCGAGGGTATTTGCGTGAGCTCCGCGCTCCATCAGTCCCTCAAGGGACGAACACCCTCAAGGGTGACAGGATAGAGCTCAAGTTCTATCCGAACGGTTTAGCTATAGTTCTAACCCGTGAAACGGCAAAACCAAGTGGGAGTTCGTCGCCCTACCCTGTTTTGTTAATTCGAAACCTGGCCGAGCGTGAGTGCAAGGCTTCTTTGCCAGCCCTTAGCTGACGATAAGGGTTCGCATCAAAGTAAAACGCAAGCATGATGTGGTCAACTCAAGCTAAAGAACACACACTTGCACAAAACAAACACCCTCCACAGGAGAGGTGACCCCTCAAGGAGACATTCAAACACTTAGCACATGCAACAACTTGCATGCACAGCTATGTGTCCTCTCTCTAGAAAGGCTAACGTGGGGCACAACCTCTCATGGATCCCGAGATCCCATGATTCATCTTCCCAAAGATGATTCCGAGTAGCCTACTTAGGCGACATTCGAAAGACCTAGCTCTCAAGAGCTAGAGTTCTAGCATCCTACTCGGGCAAAGTTTCAAGGCTTAAGATCCCAAGAGCTTAGTTCTAGCATCCTACTCTGACAAAGTTTCAAGGCTTAAGCTCCCAAGAGCTTCGGTCCGAGCACATGGAGTAGAGAAATATTATTACCCCTACAAGCGGATGGAGAATCCCTTACAAATCTGACGTGTGTCTCAAGACATCAGGTATAAACTTCCTCAGTCAAACATTTTAGCTAAGGAAGTGGGGGGCATATGATATACCTCAAATAAAACTCCCAATAATTGGGGAATACCGGCAATCCTAGTTGAACTGGAAGACTAATAGTTATCTTATCAGAGATCATGACGTGATCCTCAAGGATCCTAATGCGATCCTAACACATCTAGCCTACGGCCCAGTCTTACTAGGGCTCTTCTTCCTACCGTTATATAAAGGGGTCTACCCCCCAGGTATAAGGACGGCGACACAATTCATGCTTTTTTAGAGTTATTATCCTGTAGCTGCGCTCTGACTTAAGCATCGGAGAGTTCTCCGCCGGGAACCCCACCCGGCGGTCATTCGTTTTCTGTCTTGCAGGTCATCGGTCCAGACTCGGGTTCCGCAATATACGCGGAACATATTTTAGCAGCAACAACTGGGATTCCATGATCTTCTTTAATCCCTTTTCAAGGACTACAATTCAACTTCCACCTACGCCCTCATTTTCTAACTACTATTCAAGCTTTGGGTTCTCATCCTTGATTGTGTGATTGTTGGGGTTACATCGCAGCCGGTTCAACTTGACATCACTACTCCAGGGAGATCAGAATGGGTGACGTACGTGCTTAATGAGGTCACTGCATTCGAGCCATGTCGTAACAACCCGGTTTTCTATGAGGGGCTTTTTTATTTTCTGGGACGTGATGGGCATCTGGTAGACCTCGTAGTTGACGAAGATCTGGGTTGTTTTGCCAATGATCTTGCCGACATTAAATCACCATGCGAATCTTTTTGCCAGAACTTCCTAGTTGAATGTGATGGAAACCTTCTATCAGTTTTTGTTGGCAACCTTTTGGGAATGGGTTAAAGTTTGCTGGCTAAAGTTAAGTTTGACACTCTTTTTTTGCCTCCTTTTTTTTCAGTTTTAAAATTTTAAAATAAAAGGAGCGTTTGGTAACTATTTTTTTTTAATTAAAAAAATCGGTTTTTAAACTGAAGAGTAAAAAAAAAACTCTAAAAATTGATTTTTTATTCACTTTTGTTTTTTTTTTAGACCACCACCGGCAGCCACTGCCGGAGATTGCAGGCAGCCACCTCCGGCCGCCGAAGACTGCCGGCAGCTACCGCCGGCGACCACCGATGGAGACTGCCGGCTGCCGGCCACCACCGCCGGAGACTGTCGGCAGCCACCTTCGGCCGCCGGCCACCACCGCCGGTGACTGCCGGCAGCCACCTTTGGCCGTCGGCTACCACCACCGTCACCGCAAACTACAAAAAAAAAGTCAAAATAAAAAGGGTTACCAAACACAAAAAAAAAACCTAAAAAAAAAAAGGGATTATCAAACACCCACTTATTTTTATAAAAAAAAAAAATTAAGCTGCTCTTTAAAAACTGAAAACCAATTTTTTTTTTTTTTTGTCAAACGAACCCTAAATCTTTCTGAATCGGTTTGGGAGGTAGTAGAGAGTTTGGGAAATCACATGATTTATGTTTCTGATTCAACATCTTTCTCGACAGTTGCAAAAACCCAGGAATGGAGAACAAGATCTACTTTCCCAGGTTTTCTGGTGACAATATTATCTTCTATTCTCTTAGTACTTGCAAGTTTCATACATTTGGGAGCATGGAGCCATTGACGGCTTTCTATAATGCTGGGAATCAGTTGCAATGTGGTTGGATTGATCTCTTAGGTGCCTGAACCAAGCCACAGAACGTCCTGACGATTTTACGGCCTGTGTTACAAACATTATTCATGTACTACCTAATTCTTTTTTGGAAAACTGGTGACTGTGTGCTCATGCTCAATGAGCGTTTCATAGTTTTTGCAGGTAAACTTAGTCCCTTCGTTACAGCAAGCTCATAATTGTATTTTTTAATGCTTTGCCCTTTAGCCTAATTTTCGGGGTAAATTTCATCACTGGTATCAATTAACATGCTTTGTGTTGCATTTTTTTGGTTTTGTTCTTTACTTCTATATATATAAACGACATAAGATGCAGAAGGATTTGGTACTTTTATGCGGTTACTTGGAATTTTTATTTCTTATATACTTCGCTAGTAGGATGGATATGTGAACGCCGTTATTTGGACAACTACTAGCCCTGTGAAATAATTTTATTAACTATGTTGCCATTCAAATAGTTTAGAGGAGATCCCTTTTTTGCCCAAATTTCCTCTTTTACCGGCAGAGCGGAAATAAAAAAGATAAAGGCACCGTTGATGCATAATGTTGCAATCATTGGTTATATATTCATGGGTAGTAGATCTAGACACTCGGTTACAAAAACTCATTGGTAGTCGACACTCTGTTACAAAAACCCTTCAACCCGGAAGGGTACATAGAAGTTTTTTAAGCATTGAACTGATTACAATTGCGAACTTAAAGTATACATTCTTCTAAAACAAGTAACAAAAGAAAATATGAACAAAATTGTATTATATAATTTTGATCCCAAAAAAGTTAATGATATCACCTAACAATTACTCTCGATCATATTAACGTGCAACATACGTGCTCCATTCTAGTATAGATATAGATATAACTTACCTATATACGATTTCCCTCCCTAAATATTCTCCTACTTTGATTTTAATTTTTTCTTATCACTTTAAATTTGTCACAATATTCTTCTTAAATTTCTCCCCTCCTTTATTTTGAAAATCTCAATTCTGTCATAATTGGTAAAGATTATAGTTAATTGATTATATGTTTGTTTAATTTCATAGACCTTTTTAATATTAATAATTTTTTGGTTCTTTCTAATTCGTAATTTTTTCTATATAATTAGATTAGGTTCGACTTTTTTGTTGAGCATTAAAATCAATTCAAAACTCTGAACATCCCTCCTAATGTCTCTACACTCACGCCAATCAAAGTTAAAAGTTTTTGGATTTAATCAATTGTAAAAGTGCCCCCAAAATCATTATCTAAGAAAATGGCAGCTTAAATATCTCCTTAAACTTATTCTACTTTGGTTGCCATAACCCTGAACCCATAAAACCTCTCTTAATAATTTCTCCTACAATTTTTTCCCCACTCACTGTTCCCATCTTTTCCCATAATCACTGCTTAAATGGCTCCATCTTAAATCTATCTCCTTTTAAACCCTACTGATTGTGAATTCCTGAATAACAATCTAAAGTTTACGCTAAAAAAAGCTCTCACAATCACATTATGTAATAACCATTGCGGTACAGATGACCACATCTAAGGTAGCATAAAAATCTCACCTCCTTCTTTTTCTTGACACGCACACGCGCGCGCGCACACACACACACTGTTAGCTTGCGTTAATATCAAGTTCGTTAGGTGGCTTAATCCAAGGGTAATTTCGTCACTCTCTATTCTCTTTTCTTTTTCTGCCCCCTTTTATTTCATTTTTCTCCCCCCTTTTCTTTCATTTTTCTCCCATTGCCATTACAACCAAGTCGTCGCCCACCTCACCCAAGGCTTATCACCCATCACCACCACCACATCTTCATCCCTACTCCTACCAAAAACCCATCGAGGTATTATCTGCTCCCATCATCAATCTCATCTTACCTATATCCAACCATCGGTAGCCACGATTGACCACCATTATGCTAAAAATAAACCACCACCACAATCCAACATCTGATCACCATTGTATCCAAACCAACCACCCATAGTCCTCACTCTGCCAACAACAAGCCACCATCATCCTAACCTATTGTAACCATAGCCCAATTACCCATAACTACAACCATCGGACATCCAACCACCACAATATCCATACCCAACAACCATTGTCGCCACATTCCACTACCAGCAATGTCGTCAGAACACCCTGCCATACTCTATCACAACACTGTCACCATTGTACCATCATTGTAAGCACAACAGTGCCACCACTATACCATTAAGTGACGAAAAAGATTTGCGTGACACCACATGAACAGATCTGGCAACACCATGCCTCGTTATCCACGTCCGCCACACTACCACCACAAGTACTCACAATCTCTGCCACATCGCCGCCACCACTACCCAGATAGTTAACCACGGAGCCACAATCTTTACCATAATTACGAAGCACAATCTAGGTAGTTGTGGTCGGTAGCAGATGGTGACTGTTGTAGGAGAGGGATCGTGAACATGAAAATTTATGGGGGTGGCGAGACAGGGAGATAGTTCGGTTGGCATTCTATCGGGTGGAAATAGAGAGAGATATAGATAGAAGAGGGGGGACAAAATCAAGGAAGAGATATTTCTATGGGTCAATTAAGAAATAAAAAATTCGTTAGGGTCAACAGAAGATAAGTTAGACTAAAAAATTAAAATAAAAAAACGAGAATCTTATTGTTTTTCATTTGACAATTTTGCCCTTTATTTGAACCTCACGTGCCTTGCACATGGGTGGAGAAAGTCTTAGGGTACCAACAGCTATGGTGAAGTCCTATGACAAAGAGGGCAAGTACGTACTTAGTGACATACTTGAACGGAGGCGAGGAGTTCCACCAATGCGGCACTACTTGGTGAAATGGAAGAAATTGCCAGAGAGGGAAGCAAGATGGGAACGGGCTAAAGATCTTTGGCAGTTCCAAGTTATCGTGGACCGATACCGTGATAAAGGTGCGACTAGGGCCTCGAGAGATTTGGTGAGAGAGAATGTCCGGCATTGTTTATTTTTTAGGCCAATTTTACAAGTAACACCACACAGGCGCTTAATGGACGCTTACGAGGCAATGAATGGATAAGGTATCTAGAATATTTTCCATTCTTCTTGTAAAGTTTTAGAATAGTCGAAAGCCTTGTAAATATCTAGATATTGTGGAAGAGATTTCTAGAGACAGAATATGAATCGTAAGAAGAAATGTATCTACACCGTCTGTTGAGGAGGTGGACTAATACAAAAAGCCAAGGCCTCACTTGGCTAAGGCACTCAAGTAATATTATACACAGCATTCTCCAAGTAAATACGAGTATACATTCTCCCAAACTTTCGTGTGTCTTTCTCTTTGCATTTGCTTCTAGTATCGCTCAGCCCGATTAAAAGGCTGACTTAGCACGCAAGCAGGGACTTGATAGCTAAGTGTCCCATGGTCCCCCATTTGATACCATTACTGATTGTATCGTAAATTGATTATAAAGAGAATCCAGCAACACAACGACGAAAGTTTGAATCTGATGCAATAAATTTAACAAAAGCAAAATCGATGAATTGTAAACGTGGATCTGGCTTCAGTGGGGATCTTTGACTAGTCATCTTTTCTCGTTCTAGCAGGCCCTCAAATTTCAAATTTTGCACAAGAATTTATTTGGTGATCGACCCATTAAGGTGTTATCCTTGTCTATATCCACTATATTTTGTTGACCTCTAGGTGGGCTCGCTGCGAGTAGATGAGAAAAGAATTTGCTGCTGTTACAAACTATTTAGAAGAAGTCAGCGTATCCAATACTTGTACAAACAAAAATTATAATGTTGTTTGGATGGACTCCACTTCACAGGAAGATGAATAGAAAAATAGGATAGCTAGCGACTGAAAATCTGGAAGAAAAAAAAAGGAATTATAGGTAATTACAAAGATGGTGGGGGGCTAGAAAGTAGGAATTAGTTTAAATTCTAATTTATTTAATGATCCTTGTTGATATTCTTATTGGAGGCATATAATGATTTCAAAAGATAAAACAAAGGGTAAAATTGAAAGCATAAAAAATAGTTGACCGCAAAGATGCACTCGGTTAAGTTATAGTATAAATGGCACCAAATCTAGATGAAGTTTTGTTATCAAGTAATATTATTCTAGATTCTCCACATGACATTTATGCTTATAAGTACGTGCATAGATTGCATTTATCAAGTGTTAAAAGTACTTTAAGTTTGAACCTTATGAATTTAACGCATCATTTTTTAAGTTTGTTATAGATACAAAGAATAAAATTTAAAGAACGACTTAAAAGATCGAAGCTCTTAAATAAAAATATACGAATAGGTGTTCTAAAAATACCACCGGTAATCAATGCTATATATAAAGAGGTTATGCGATAATAAGTTTTAGCACCTACAGTTTGTGCAAGTTCGAATTAGTCCTGTAAATTTAATTTATTTGCCAAGAACTTTTAGAGTTAGTTTGTGCATATACTTGGCTTTTGTGGAGCCAGTTCTGGCATCAGTTCAGCTTTAGCGAGTGGTTTTACTATGAGGTGGTAGTCAAGAGAATAATGAATTTAAAATTCTTCTGTCAGTGAAAGACGGGATAAGAAATCTGAAATTGGATTGCGTTCCAAATTAGGAAAGATCAAAGAGAAGATAAAGTGCAACTCCAAGGTAATAAATATCTATCCGCTGGTAGATATTAATATGAATTAGAAAGTAACACTAGCGTGCAATCCCGGTGCAGCTGTGAGTTTGCTACGTATTTTGATATGTTTGAAATACAAAAAATAAACAGGTCTTCTTCTATTTGTATGTGCATAGAATTCAGTTGTGGAGATTTCTAAAGAATAATATGGCACAGTTTTGCATTTCCGTGTTCATCTTTTGGCAAAATTGTCATTATGTCACACTGATGTAGTGATGCCTGATGGCAAGTGTCTAAACTATCTATGTAGAGGATTTTCGTTTCAACCTAGATGCAGCAAGCAAATAGAGATTGTATGCTATAGTCACACTGGTCACACTGGAGTGACAGCTTTATGCCCTGGGATTTTGTATCGCAATCCTGTTGGTGCTGTGAGTAAATGATTCATGATTTTTTTTTTCTCGTCTTGTCCATGGAGTACATAAATCGAGAATATATATGCCATTTGTTCCTCTACTGTCCTTCTTTCTATCCATGTAAAGCAACTAGATTATACGTATCAATCTTGCAGGTCAACGATCTCTTCTTAAATTCGTAACACATCTCTTTATTCGATGTGTGTTTTGATCGTATAGGGAGCTATGAACACGAAAGATTAGGTCACTTGTGAGGCAAGGAATTTCCCGCAAAGGCGGTACTCGCATTTCCTGATTAATTTGCTGATTCATGGCCTTGACAACATCATTAATGTTCTCGGTTAAGTGAACTAATTGTTGTCAAGAGTACAGTTAGTAGTTAAGTACCCATCTCATGGCCTCCTTCACCAAAAAGATTGGCAACACCTTTTGTGTTGTGCATTGCATCTCAGGCCGACGGACCCCGCCCATCACGTGGCACCGTTCCTCTTCAGTCTTCATATAATAGGCGGCTCACGTCACATGGTCCAAACTCTCCACCCCCACAATGACCATGGTCGGTCTGCCACTCATGCGGCTAACGTTCAAGATAAACTTTGCCCATGCATTTCTTATGTTTAGTCCAAAACGTTATTTTCCACCTAAGTTGTTCCGCGTTTTTATTATGAGTAGTTCACATCAATTTTTACACCTTTTATCATATTTCGTTTTGATGTGCTGGTCACTAAAAGTTTATTTGTCATTCTCACGATTGTTACCGACAATCAAGATTTAGCACATGTTGAAGACTGATTGAATTAGTTCAAGTATTTCATCATGATTCGTTGTACTCAGCTTTCGATTGTATGTAAGAATCTAATTATCAGATACTCATTTTGAGTTACTGTTAAATTTACTTATTTAAATTAAATTCATATTCTTTTATCTATAAAAAAATAAATATACTTTAATGCACATATAGCTTAATTTTACTCGTAATTTCTCAATTCTTATGTGATAGTTATGAAACATCGAGAAACCGTTGTATGGGAAGAAATGATGTGAGATTAAATTTTTTAAAAATCAAAACCTTAATGTTGAAGCATTAGATATTTTGTACATCATTATTGGGGGCTTTAGTGCACGTCAACATGCAGGAAGAAACTTTGGTATACTTTTACCCACTGATGCAACCGCCACGTGTACGGCTGCCACGCCGACATCTGCTTCATACGTTAGCTACAAGAAACACTTTATGACAAGAAACGCCGCGAAGGGAAAGCCCCACGCCCTACCTTGCTTGGTCTTTGTCTGAAAAGCTCAGCAGCTACAATCACCTGCTTCGCTTTTCTCTTTCCATCCCCTTTGCTTATCGAACCCGGCAAAGATAAGTAGCTCAGCAAGCTACCAACTACACTTTCCTTTCCCATCACTTTCTCTCCGTCTCCATCTGTACAGACATCGTGACGACAGGAACTTCTCCGTGTGTGTGTGTTTACACCTCACAATGTGTGTGATGTGAACCAGTGGTGCAAGCAAGATCTCTCTCTCTCAGCAGCTTCATATCCAAGTAAGGAATTCCATAAAGTTCATGACTTGTAGGGTTTCAGCCTTTCTTAACTCCTCCACATAGTTGGAAGGTGGCAATGGGATTGGGAATAGTGTGTAGTATTGCATTTTGCCTCCGATTTTCCCGGTGAAAGTAACGGAAAATGCGGGGTGGTACGGGCAAGGGGATACATTTCAGCAAGCTGTACTCGTTTTCGTGTTTTCGGTCTAAATTTGAGGATGAACACGGTCAACTTGGGCAAAGAGGCTACTCCAGGATTGTTTATTGTAATGATCCGGACAATCCGGAGGCGGTACAGTTGAAGTACAGGGGTAATTATGTTTCGACGACGAAATACACCGCGCTTAATTTTATTCCGAAATCGCTGTTTGAGCAGTTTAGGAGGGTTGCAAATTTGTATTTCCTTGTTGTGGCTTGCGTCTCGTTCAGTCCGTTGGCGCCGTACACGGCCGTTAGTGTTCTTGCTCCGTTGTTGGTGGTTATTGGGGCTACTATGGCCAAGGAAGGCGTCGAAGATTGGAGGCGTCGAAAACAGGTACACATTTAAGAGAATTTTGCTTAATTATTTTTCTTGCCATTAGTTCTTCGTGAGTTTCTTATACAATTTGATATGATTAATTGCCTATTTGAGAGATTAGTAGCATATGTGTACTACTTTGTCAAGTACGGGAGTCTACTAGCACTAATACAATTGGAGAACTGGTGCAACATGCTTTACAACGTTATTGTGACAATGGTGGCATTAATCCGTAATTTTCAGTACATTTTACCTTGATAAGCTGTCATTAGGTAAAACTTTTAAGATGAATGGAGTGGGTCAGGGTTCATACGTCTAATGCCCTAGAAAGGAGTATTTTACTTAAACATAGAGCTTCTGATACACCAGAGTTAGATGTATCTGGAATTTATCCACAAGCTTTGGTTGTTATAACTCCATATTAGGTAAATGGGAGTTCAAATAGTTTAATAGACTCAATATACTTTGCAGTGAAATGAAGCCCACTGGTTACCGTTTCGACCCGCCTACCTTAGGATCCCAAATGCCCCGATGCCATGGTTCCTTCGCCATTTAAAGTAGAAGTTCTAAGCGAGTTTAGAACTATCTGTTTACCAGAATCTCAGTGGCTTTAAGAATTTGGGCCTTTACACAGGTGATGTAATGATAGAGGGCTTGAGAGAGAATCCTCTGAGTTCTACATGCTTTATTGAAGTCTTGTAACCTATTTGAAAAATCTAGTTTTATGAACTCGTTGATTCATGCTATCATTATAAAAGATGCATAAATTGAGTCAGTGGTGGCGATATTAGAAAAGGGAGTGATCCACATCCTCTTGTAATTCTTCTGGAAGAACTTGGGTTTTACATCGAGCTGGTGGAGGCTCTCATAACATCAGATTCTTAGTATGTTTTCGATCACCCTGTTCCTGCCTGTGCAAATGAAAGTAACAACCAAAGTCATGAAAGGATTAACGAATGTTGAGAGGAAACGTCTGCGATTAAACAAGAGCTTGCAAAGGAAGATTAATTCTCTAAGTCTCCACTTGCATTCTTCTCACCCATGGTTGTACCCATGGTATCCATTTGTCTGTAAATGTTGTTTTATATGTCTCAGCAATCAGTTGTTTCCCCGAGTAATGTACATGGGAGCTACGTGAACTCTTCTTGGTTAAATTTTTTAATAATCATGACACTCCAATGTGATTTCAGGATATTGAGGCCAACAACCGAAAAGTTGAAGTCTATGGTAAGAAGGCTTTTAATGAAACCAGATGGAAGAATTTACGAGTTGGAGATCTTGTAAAGATTTACAAAGATGAGTATTTTCCTGCTGATCTGCTTCTGCTTTCATCAAGCTATGAGGATGGAATTTGTTATGTTGAGACCATGAACCTTGATGGAGAGACAAATCTGAAATTGAAGCACGCTCTAGATGAAACAGCCTCTCTGCGTGATGTGAGTTCCTTTCAGAATTTTAAGTCCACGATCAATTGTGAGGACCCAAATGAACGCCTTTACTCATTCGTCGGAACTTTATATTATGGTGGTCAGCAGCACCCACTTTCCTTACAGCAGATTCTTCTAAGAGATTCTAAACTTCGAAACACAGACTATATATATGGCGTGGTTGTTTTTACTGGGCATGACACAAAAGTCATGCAGAATGCTACAGATCCTCCTTCTAAGCGGAGTAAGATTGAGAGGAGAATGGACAAGATTATCTACATCCTCTTCAGTACTTTGATTTTGATATCTTTCACCGGATCCATGTTTTTCGGGGTCGAGACTAAAAACGACATTCGTGTTGGAGAGCTTAAAAGGTGGTATCTTCGACCAGACAAAACAACTGTGTTCTTCGACCCAAAAAGAGCTTCACTTGCTGCATTTTTCCATTTCTTGACAGGCCTAATGTTGTATGGGTACTTAATACCGATATCGTTGTATGTCTCCATCGAGGTTGTAAAGGTGTTACAGAGCATATTCATTAACCAAGATCAGGACATGTATTATGAGGAGACGGACAAGCCAGCACGTGCACGCACGTCCAATTTGAATGAGGAGCTTGGGCAGGTTGACACTATTCTTTCTGACAAAACAGGAACTTTAACATGCAACTCCATGGAGTTTGTCAAGTGTTCAATAGCAGGTGTTGCCTATGGCCGCGGAATGACAGAAGTGGAGAGGGCCCTGGCAAAGAGAAAAAGGAGCAGGGCACATGAAGTGACTGATTCTTCCTCTGACTTACCAGAATGCGATGACCATGTTGTAGACTCAGGAAAGCCAGTAAAAGGTTTCAACTTCAGAGACGAACGCATTATGAATGGAAACTGGGTGAATGAACCTCATTCAGATCTAATACAGAAGTTCTTTAGAGTATTAGCAATCTGTCATACAGCCATCCCTGATGTCAGGAAAGAATCAGGTGAAATATCTTATGAAGCTGAGTCACCAGATGAAGCTGCCTTTGTCATCGCTGCCAGGGAACTTGGCTTTGAATTCTTCGAAAGGACACAAACGAGCATATCACTGCATGAATTAGATCACGAGAGTGGCAGAAAGGTCAACAGGTAAGGTTTTCAAACTTTTTGTTGCTTCCTTCAATGTCTCTTTTGCAAGAAAATGTTAATTGCAGCAGCTAGCTGCTTGATAAGGCAAAAAAAGATGCATCTTTTGTACTATTGTATGTGTTTGTGGAGAAGCATTTCTTTACGTTTGCTTCCAAAAAAGTCACAAACTGCTTATTGACATTGCAAATGCTTTCTTACTTATTATGTCTTGTAAAAGTAGATGTCTGTTTGCTGTAATTTCACTGTATGAATAGTTGACCTCACTTCTTTATTTTTGCATGAAGTGAAAATAGTTAGTTCATGTATTCATCAGAAATCTTTGATAAACTATAGCTGGTACATGCAACTTTTTGTAATTATTGATTGTTTAGAAATGTGAATTCGTGATGTAAGGAAACTCCTCCCCTTATCAAGCTTGTCGTATGAAAGTTTAAAGACTTTATAATAGCATATAGATAAGCTAGGGATCTCATAATCTTTCCTCCTTTCTCGGTGTATGTTAGGGCGCATGAGATGGAATATGTAAAGGTTAGATGACAAAATGTAAAGGAGATTTGAACTAGTACACATTGCAGTAATCGGCGTAGAATATGATTTAATATGTAAATGAATCCAATGTTCATCTGCTTAATCCTTTCTCAAGAGTCAAATCGTCTAACTTGAGGCAGTACATAAAATCCCTGCTGCAACAACATTAGAACAAGACACCAAACTGTATTTCCTTGTTTATTTGTGTTTTCCTGATTTTTGGGCCTTTGAAATTTGTGTTAGCCTTTCATTTGAGGGTGCTCATATTTTTTCAGATCGTACACGCTTCTTCATGTCTTGGAGTTCAGTAGTGCTCGCAAAAGAATGTCAGTTATTGTAAAGACTGTAGAGAATCAGTTGTTGCTCCTTTGCAAGGGTGCAGACAGGTTTAATTTGACTTCCTGTAGAAAATGCTTACAAAATGTATCAGTAGTGTGAGTAATTGGTAGTAACATATGCTGTTTGATTTTTTGCTTGAACCCAGTGTAATGTTTGAAAGGCTCTCAAAAGATGGGAGACTTTTTTTGGCTAAGTCCATGGATCATCTCAACAAATATGCTGAGGCAGGTTTACGCACTTTGGTTGTGGCATATAGAGAGCTTAGCGATCAAGAGTACAAATCATGGGAAGAGGAATTTTTACAGGCCAAAACTTCTGTCTCTGCAGCCCGAGATGCATTAATAGATGCTGCTTGTGATAAGATCGAAAGGGACTTGATTCTCCTTGGTGTGACAGCTGTTGAGGATAAATTACAAAAGGGGGTAAGAACCTACTTCTTTAGAATGTGTGCTCAGGAGTTAGGTCTAAGTATGAAAAATGCCTCTCATCTAATTGATTAGAAATATCAATTACCCATAGAAACTCATCCATTTACGCTAATATGTTCTCTTGTATGAAGGTTCCTGAGTGCATTGACAAGCTTTCTAAAGCTGGGATTAAGATTTGGGTCTTAACTGGTGATAAGATGGAGACTGCAATAAATATTGGGTGCGTGCTAAGCGAGTTCACTAGTTACTTTTTATCCTTCTCCCTGTTTAGTTTGTGAATTTAATTATTATGGATCTTATAGGTACGCGTGTAGCTTACTGACAAAGGGGATGAAGCAAATTGTGATAACTTTGGATTCTCCAGATATAAGTGACCTGGAAAAACAAGGGGATAAGGAGTCCATACAGAAGGTACGTGGTCTAATACTATTTTCACAACATTCAGTTCTCATATTGTTTTTCTGAAAAAAAATGATCATAGTCAGGCTTCAAGGGAAAGCATAGCAAAGCAAATAGGAGAAGCAAAAGCACAAATTATTGCTCGTAAAGAAAGTTCTGTCACATTTGGTTTGATAATTGATGGGATGTCCTTAGATTTCGCCCTCGCCAAGAGTTTGGAAAGCTCTTTCTTGGAGGTTGCTGTTAATTGTGCGTCTGTAATCTGCTGTCGCTCGTCACCGAAACAGAAAGCTCGTGTATGTGTTATCTCATGCTCAGTCTACTTGGAATCCATGCACTTTGAGTTTCTCTAGAACTGGCCAGTTTCTGTTCTTGATGACACCCAAATAATCTGACAGAAGTGTTGAAGAGATGCAGGTTACAAAACTGGTGAAAGTGGGAACCGGTAAGACAACTTTAGCAATTGGTGATGGGGCAAATGATGTTGGCATGCTTCAAGAGGCTGATATTGGAGTCGGCATTAGTGGTGTTGAAGGGATGCAGGTAATTATGGTCTTTTGTAATATATATTCATAGTCAAACCCTGTGGCCCCTCTATTTTCTGTGAAGTGTGGGTGGCGGGTGAATCTACTGAGCTTGGCAATGTGAGTTTTATTTTACCTTTCAGTTACAGGATGCAGGTTTTAACAATTCTCTAAATCCTACTCGTCTTTACATCTATTAATGGCCTCTATATTGCGAATTGATTCAATTTCAGTTGAAAGGAAATGCATATTGGGGTACGCATAAAGTGACATGAATGGTAAAACCATCAACTGCCAGGGATAGATTTAAAAAAAAATGGTTTCTAGTCTGTTCAGTTTGATGATGACATGGCATTTATTTTGGTATCTGCGGTTCCCCTTGATCTCTTTCTATCTGCCTTCTGTGACTTTCCTATGATTCTGGACTGTGTGACAAAATAAATTTTGTAACATCAGAGAGATTGAAACCCTGGTCCCTTATCAGGTATTAGCCTTTAAAACCCTGCCAAGAGTCAGCCTTTTTAAGGAGGGCTTTGCCTTGTCGGCCTGTGGTTCTGGGCCATTGCACATGATAACACTTTAGGTCCACCCTACCATCACAGCTTCTGGCGGTCTACTACATGTTGTTCTAAGGAAAACATTTGGGAGAAAGGGACATCTTAAGAATAAATGTAACTGTACAGTATATTCCCTTTATTCTTCCTGTTATGGACTTCCTATGGCTAAAAATGCCCTATTTGAAGATGATGTGGGCCTTTCCAAATCTGTTTACTTTACTTCATCTTCTCAAAAAAGCACTACTCAATCTTTCTCCAGCTAAATTTTTAAAAGAGCGCCATTTAGACAAAAATGGAGTTGTAATGCTGGGATCTTGGGTAGAGACGGGGGATATTTTAGTTGTTAACGCCCCAAATAGGGAAAAATCATCGTATGCCCTGGAAGATAGATTGTCATGAGCATGATCGGAGAAGGTTATCAATGAACAGCAGTAGAATGAACCTTGGCAATGGGATCATGGGCAAGAGCTATCTTGGTTAGTATACTAATCTTCTCTATGCTTTCAAAGAATCACGAACTGGAGGGAAGCTCGGGTGGCGGTCACCAGCCTGCGGCAGTGAATATCATTATTGGAAGGATGACCGTCATTAGGAAGCATACTTATGTATGTTATGAACTAGGCCTTGCTAAAGCAGAGCATACTTAAACAATGTTGTTCATTTTTCTTTGGATATCATTCATTACCTTCTTTTTCCAACCTTTCTTCTATAACTACTTTTTGAAATGTAATTGGTAGTGCTGTACTTTCAACAAACTCATTGTTCTTATAGTATTTCTAGTAAACTAGAAGTAGCAGTCTTACCGATTACCATTGTTGTTTCAACTGTAGGCTGTGATGTCAAGTGATTTTGCAATAGCTCAATTCCGCTTTCTCGAACGACTGTTGTTGGTACATGGCCACTGGTGCTACAGGCGAATCACAATGATGGTATTTCGGTGACTTCTCTCTTGCCACCTTTCTAGGAGTTAAAAGGAATTTATTAGACCAATGCCAACAAGGAAAATAAATCAATCATTTTTATTTTCTTATCGATACCACTGCTTCGTTTTTCTTTTATGAAAAAATTAATGATCATTCCTGTTACTGAAGAAGGAAACAGAAAAATGTAAGATTTAAGTTGGGGGTCTTTAGGGTTCCTTTGATAGACAAGAATGACATCTTAGCTTAAAACAACCTAAAATGTTGGTGATGAGTAAAGGAAATGGGATAGGCTGTCATACTAACGATTTTTGGTAAAAATTCCTGGGTAATGCAGATATGCTATTTCTTCTACAAGAATATAACGTTCGGGTTTACACTTTTTTGGTTTGAGGCCCATGCTTCTTTCTCTGGTCAACCTGCTTATAACGATTGGTACATGTCTTTTTACAATGTGTTCTTCACTTCACTTCCTGTGATTGCTCTCGGTGTTTTTGATCAGGATGTTTCTGCACGACTTTGTCTCAAGGTACATCCTTATTATCTTTCCACAGTTTCATTTATTTGATAGAATCAGGAAACGCGGAGATAGATTGTAGAAACGGTAAAATAAATAAAAATATTCGAAGAGGATGTCAAATGACCTCACCTCAAAACCATGCTAGATGCTCCTTACTGGTGTTGTGGATTTGGGATGTCCTGTTGAAAGAAGGTTGGTTGATTGTGAAACTCTGAAGGACATTGAGATCTTTTTTCTTTGGACTGTATTTAGCCGGGAGAAAAGGGTTAGGATCCGTTTCACCACAAGAGTCGTGGAGCAGTACCTTATTTCTTTAAGGCCTTGTTTGAAATTTAAAGATCATGTGAACCAGTCTTAAACATGTGTTGTGTCGTTCCAGTTATTAGTTCTCAAACTACTAATCGTAGGATCATAATTTTTGGTTACACCTAACCTTAGATACAAGTTTTCTTAATGTCTCAAGCGTAGTTCTACATAGTTGCCAAAAAGTTGTCTTTGCATCATTGCCAATCAAAATTCTGCAAGTTACACTCTGTGAATATGTAGTGTGAATTAGCAATCTTTGGCGGAACTGTCTACCAGTGCAATGCCGTGACCTATTGGGTATGGCCTTAGCCATTTATGTTACAATTCTGGGGTATTCAGAAGTCCTGTGTTTGGGTCCCTTGAAACTGACACTTGTAACTATCTCGCTATATTTTAGGGTCTTGTGCCTTTCACTATTGTTATAGTTTTGGAGTGACCTTTATAAGTACCCATTGTAATTGTACACAATGTCTCCCTATATTCAGCAGCTTATAATCCCAAACTACACGGGTTTTGCTGTCTCCTAATTCTCTAGTTTGCTCTCTGTAAGGCCTTATTCAGTAACTCGATACAACTATCTGAATGAAAGGTGGTATTTTTTAAAGTTTCTTTTTGGTGGCAAAAATGAACTCAGAAGGAAATGTAATATGAGCTAACGTTTTAGTATCGACAAGATGTACGTGATCTACTCAATGGTATGCGATTTTCTCCATGTGTAATGTGCTCATGCTCTGAAGTCTTTGTATAGAATTAGGCTGCATTGTTCAATGATCTAATTTTGGTTCTATTTTACAGCATCCTCTGCTATATCAAGAGGGAGTGCAGAACATCCTGTTCACTTGGCACCGCATACTTGGCTGGATGCTTAATGGGGTTATCAGTTCCATGATCATCTTCTTCTTTATTACCAACTCCACCATAAGCCAAGCTTTCCGTAGAGATGGACACTTGGTCGACTACGAAGTCCTCGGGGTTACGATGTATACCTGTGTAGTGTGGGCAGTTAATTGCCAGATGGCACTTTCAATAAATTACTTCACATGGATCCAGCACTTCTTCATCTGGGGCAGTATTGCCTTCTGGTATACATTCTTGGTCATCTATGGTGCTTTGCCACCAAAGGTATCTACGACAGCATACCAGGTTTTTGTGGAAGCCTGCGCTCCAAGTCCTTTCTATTGGCTGGCCACCCTTCTTGTTGTTGTTTCTATGTTGTTGCCGTACTTTGCCTACAGGTCTTTTCAGACGCGATTTAAGCCTATGTACCATGACATAATCCAAAGAAGACGGTCAGAAGGTTCGGAGGCAGATGTCTCTGCTGAGTTGCCTGCCCGGGTCAAGGAAAAAATAGGTCATTTAAAGGAGCGATTAAAGCACAGGGAGTCCTGAGAATGTAGATACCTTTTTCTCTTTTCTGTATGTGTGTTGGGATTTGGGTTGGGGATGTAGAGATTGAATTAGCGTTAGAAACATAGGGTACAATGTGAGATTGAAGACAAAGCTCACCACCTAAAATGTAGGTTTAGTCTGTAGAGCAAAGGAGTTTTAGCAGTACGCACACGCCCGCTTTATGATCCAGCTTGTGTTGTTGTAGATCTTTAGACTACGCGATAACGTCCTTCCTTGCGGTTTGATGAATACATAGGCATTCATATACTATTACTGAAGAAACTGTTTTGCTTATGTTCCGTAGATATATGTCTTGCGGTTGAAACGAGTGATTATTTACAAAATCATCATGGTCATTCAGCTGAGAATCTGCAACTGAAAGTCAGGACACGGGAAGGTTAGGTTAGGTTGTAAGCTGTGGAGGTCACGGTGGTAGGTTAACCTACTGGTTAGTTGGCCGTGGCCCTGTGCATTTCCAAGGGTTAGAGGTTTATATGCTGCATTGTTGGGCCTTCAGTGACGATTTGGCGCTACAACTCTCTTTTGTTGCTACAAATGCTGAAAGTCTTTTGTAGCCACACTCCGCAAATGTTTTAAGTTGCTTGCGGCTTTACGGCAATCCTGCTGTGGGATCAGAATCCAGAGGGGTGAGGCTGAGAACTGCGACGAGGCGCACCACAAAGAATTAATGGGAAACTACCATCCATACCAACATAAACCAAGTTTAATACATCTCTCTCTCTCTCTCTCTCTCTCTCTCTCTATATATATATATATATATATATATATATATATATAGAGAGAGAGAGAGAGAGAGAGAGATGTATTAATTGGCTACCTTCACTATCTGTTAGAGTATTTGAGTATGGAACCCCAATGGATTTGCCTAGCAGTCAATGAGGTTTGTTCTCTATCTTGAGTTCAAACTTTGGGGCCGGTACCCCTTAATACATCAGGGCGATCTGGGAGGTGTGCTCTTAAGATTGCTCGGGGAGGAGACTTAGTCTCGATTGACGCTAATGTTGGCTCGAGGATACCTCTTATTGTTCAACCAAAATAATAATGATAAAAAAAGGAATCATTATAGGATAACTACTAGAAGTGATAATTTGTTATTGTTTAAATCTTGGTGGTTATGTTGAGATAAAGTCCAGTGGATTTAAATCTTCTCTTGTTTGTCATACGCATCTGTAAATATATGTATGTTAGAGTCAACCAAATTATCATGAATTAAATTATATTTTATGTTTCTATAAACTAACAGAGCAGAGGGATTCCTCTGTGATAGTCGTTTCCTTTTTCTTTTAATTTTTTTTATCATTTACCTTTTTCCCTGTCCGATAGTCGTTGCATCATATTTCAAACACAAGTTCCTTGCTTCCGTCTTCATATTTAGTGACTTTTTGGTCTGTTCATCATATCCTTCGACTAGTCATCCTTTCAAAGAAACAAATATTTTATTTTCCAATCGTTGAGTTTGTCACAGCCTTCCAAAACATATTCTTTCCTCTTGCTATTTACGT
The DNA here is from genome assembly GCA_033070095.1 of Escallonia herrerae. Classification (NCBI taxonomy): domain Eukaryota; kingdom Viridiplantae; phylum Streptophyta; class Magnoliopsida; order Escalloniales; family Escalloniaceae; genus Escallonia; species Escallonia herrerae. The sequence goes on along the minus strand of JAVXUP010001243.1, from coordinate 206,776 downwards.
TCACTTACATGGGTGCCCATCCATATTTTCTTAAACAAAAAAAATAAAGGGGAAAGGAAAAAAAAAGAAAAAAGAAAGGCCGGGGGTCTAATTTCGTCTTAAGTTTTTTATGCTTATCAATCATTCTCTCTTTTTGTTGGCGTACCTCTTCATGCTCGCACTTGTAGCGCTTGGCTTAAGCTTTTCTTTGCTGCCTTCGGCCCTTTGACATTTGTATTTTCTCTTTTGTTTTCCTCCATGAGGCTCTTTCCTGAATTGAGCTTTCAATCCATATGGATGATTTTCTGAATGTGACATGGCCTGACTTTTGATACATATATGTTGATTAGAATTTGGAATTACATATCTTTATGTGGACTTGGCATGCATTATTAGGACAACAACGCTATCTTTAATTTGAGTTATTATTGTTTAGATTAATATTGTAACCAAACTGATAGCAATTTTATAAATAAAAATTACCATGTGTTTGGAGGGAATGTTAGAGTAGTTGAGTATTCTAGGATCGTGATAGGATAACTGCTAGAATGTGGTAATTTGTTATTATTGAGATCTTGGTGGTTAGGTCGTAAGAAAGTCTGATTAATTTAATTTTTTTCTTATTTATCATCTATACCTATAAATATAAGTGTGTTGCACCTTCAACCAGATTACCATGAACGAAATTATATCTTATGTTTCTACACCTTCACATGCCATGTTCAAACGACCCACTAGTCAGTAGATCTAACATCAAATTAGGACAGCTCACATTTCCCAGAAGGTTCAATAAATAACTTTGTCAAATAAAGGGCTGTAATCTTTAAATTGGTTGACCATTAGCCCGTGAAGTGGTTTGATCCTTACCCATTCACAACAAAGTGGTGGTCGTGGTTGTTGGTCATGAGATGCTTGAAATTGATTTCTACTTGTTTCTTCATGCTGACTGAAGAACAATTACAAAAGGGTTAAGGTTGTCTTTGCCTTTTACAAGGTTCTCGTATTTGTTTTGATCTACTTTCTTTTCCCTTTTTTTTTTTATATATATATTATATGGTTTTTTGGTTGTTGGGTTAGTTAGTTAGGTTGGTATAATAATAGTTTGTTTAATTTAAGAGTTCAAACAAGAGGACATGTTCAATTTGTACTAGTAGTTGCCTCGAGTTCATACTACAAAAGAAGTAACATCATTATGCAGTCCACTAACTCTAAGGCAGCTGCTAGAATACGGGGCTAATATAACTTTTAGTTGTGTCTCGGTATGGCTGGTCGTATTTTTAGCGGTACTTTCATCGATGATTTTTAACTGCAAATCTTTTGTATTACTAAACGAACGTCGCTAAACAATATCTAGCAATAATTGAATAAGAGATGGTATGCATCTTCCCTCAACCCAAGTATTTACCCAAAAGTACATACTTCCTACTATGATATTCTGCATTAATGAGTTTATTTAATGTGTCGTTGGCACCTCGAGGCAATAACTTATTTAGGATGATTATATGATTATATCGCACCTCTCGAGTACTAGTTATCTTGATACGTACTATTTTATTGCTCGAGGTCACAGAGCTTTTGAATTTAGACTTGCATGGTAAATAGTTTTACTCTAGCGGTTTTCAATTCTTCTGCTTGATCTCACACTTCTATTTAACGTTCTTTTGTGCGAAATATAAATTGAAGCCTCGTTTTTCGATATTAATTCATCAAAAATCAAATCAACCCAGCACAAGCATATTTCTTTGATAATATTACTTGTAGTATATACTTATCCTTGACACATTTTCGATCAACTCTCCTTCTCATAAAATAAATTAGCTCTTATTCGCATCAAACATGTAATGCCCAAACTACATGTCAAACAAACTCTGGCTACATAATGTCACTTTTGATTATATTCTTCATGTGCAAATTATTCAGAAACTTTATAGAATCTTCAATTTTCTTCTTAAATGGAACCACTCTCCCCCTCCCCGCCCCCCAACCCGCTCCCAAGTCACATCCCAATTAGCACACCCTTGTCTTATTCGATAAGTTGCACTGCACTTAACCTTGAAAACATGTCACTGCTATCGCGATAGTCAGTATATATACCATATGACCGTAAAAGAAATAAAGGAACACTATCTGCATTGTAATCTCGATGCACTTGAGACGGAGGGCTTATCTCATTACTACGTCACTGCTACCACGTTTGTGATCATTCTTTCTTACCACCGGAAAAAAGAAAGGAACCCGGCCTAAATTGTAATCGTGATGCGTTAAATATACCGAAGGTTTCTTTCACAATTTTCAACTATAGTACAACACTTATTCTGTAATTAAAAAAAAATCATTAAATGCATTTTCGGGATCAAAACCTTATAACAGTTGCCGTTAATAACAATGACAAAATAATTTTTGCTGACAATATACACGAAGAAGAGAAAATCTGTGTCGGATGGTCCGAGTCTTGTCCAAATTCTCATGCCTAGGACTAGAAAAATTATTCGACTAGCTATACTCCTCTACAATTTAATGTTTGGACAAAGACTTCCCCATAATTCTGAGCCAGGAATCTAAACACCATTTAATTAAGAGAAATTTCGTAGCCGACAGTGATGTTGACACAAACAAAGGAAGGCGGGCAATTAATGTGATGCCAATATTAAACTGGACTGAGATCCACGAATATCTGGACACTCCCACTTTAACTAATCCCAACTCTCGGTCCACTAATTTATTTAAGTCGTAATTAAATTAGATTACAACAGGTTGGCATTTTGCTAGAGTTTGAAATGAGCGTCCAGGCCAAGTCCCCAATAGTCATGCATGAGGCCGACTTCTAGAAAGACATATTACTTCGGGAACAAGCTCTCTGTCTATCTGTATCATAGTTAACGTCATGGCCGTGCTGTTCTCTTGCATTAATTAACAGAGAGAGATTAAATCTGAGCAGAAACTGGGGTTTCTGGTCTAAGTCGAGTCTAGTCTAGTCTAGAACATATAAAAAAAAAACGTGGACTTTCTAGAAAGAATGTCAATCCTGAAGAGAGACGAATTTTTTATTTTTTTATTTTTAAAAAAAAAAATTCGCTCCTTCTCAGAATAATTATTCTCAGATTTAGTTTGCTTGGAAATTAGTTCCCGGTGCACTTGATCAGCAGGATAAGTTGGCTGGCTGGCAAATGGCAATGGAAGCGTCCATGAAAAACAGCTGTTCAGCCCAACCATGGACTCAAGCTTAATACCTACATATATTAATTATGGGAGCTGATCCATTGCTCACGCTAGCAAATGGAGTTAAGTTACAAGCGCGATCTGACCGTCTATCCTGAAAAATGGACGGCTCAGATTCGAATACTGTCAGTCGTCCGCCACACTATGTCGCGGACGGACTTTTTTACCTTTTTGCCCCTCTGCCCCGTCCGCTACACTGTTTTCCGGACAACAAGTTTTATGTTTTTTTAAAGTACGTCCGCTACATTATGTAGCGGACGTACTTTAAAAAAACATAAAACTTGTTGTGACATTGTCCTTTTTCTCTCTCCTTTTTCTTATTTAATGTTCTAACATTTTCCCTTTCTTTCTCCTCTCTCTCTTCATTTTTTTCTCTTTCTCTCCTTTCTCTAATTAACTCTCTCTCTCTCTCTCTCTCTCTCTCTCTCTCTCGTCCATGCCAGAAACCGAAGGGAAGAGAAAGCCTCTTGGCGCTCGAAGAACCCCTTGTGCGAAGAAGTTGCCATTAGGAGGAGCAGCAGTGGCTGTTGGACCTCGCGGTTGATCAGGCGAATCAGCATTGGCGGCCGCAGCGACGATGGCGACGGTAGCGGTGATATTGTTAGTCATGCTTCGGAGCTGTCGCCGGTGGGGTAAGAAGAGCAGTAGAGCTCAACTAATAGTACCAGGACCAAGCCTAACAGCATCTCGTCCACCTAGAACAACGGCGACCGCGGAATGGACACCATCTTGTCCACCTAGAACAGCTCCGCTTCCGGCGACGACAGAGGAAGGAAGCAATCCACCTGCTGTGGCAACCCCATTTTGGGTGGTAAAACTGAGACCCAAATGGTGGTGGTTGTGGGTTCAGTGGCGGTGGAGGTTTGAATGGTGGTGGTTCGGGGAGGCAGAGGTTCAGTAGCGGTGGCGATGGGTTCAGTGGCGGTGGCCAAATGGTGGTGGTTGTGGGTTCATTTGAGTTTAATTTTTGTTGTGGTTGTGGGTTCATATGATTTTCTGGTTTTCTTGTAAGGAATTTTTGGTGATGCAGCTTCCTTCTTTAATTCCTATGGAGGCTTTTACAGGTTCAGCACTTCAAAGGGTTGTTGTTTGGCCAAGAAACAAGTAGAAAGATGCAAAAAAGATTCTTCAGTGCTTATCATCACTTGACCAAAAAAGAGCCCAGTAAAGAGCCCCAATCCAACTCACGAAAAATCAATAAAGCATTGCCCAAAACAAAAACAAAAATACAAGAAGAAATACAAGATCGGCAACAAATATAGTACGGCTTGTTGCTGATGGACTTGAACGGGTTCTTTTCTTTCTCTCTACTCTGTGTGTGAAGTGAAGCAGGATAAACATGAAAGAGAGAGAAAGGGGGGAGGGTGAGAGAGAAAATAAAAAGTGGTGAGAGAAAGAGAAAGGAGAGAGAATATTCATGAGAAAGAGAAAGAGACATGAGCATTGACGAGGGAAGAGAGAGAGAGAAATAGAACATGTCAGACAAATAATGTGAGAAATGAGAGAGAGAAAGGGGAAAAAGGCACTGCCTACTCGTCCGCTACATAATGTAGCGGACTAATTTTTAAAACTTAAAAAAAAAAAACTTGTTGCTGATGAACTTGAACGGGTTCTGTTCGACGGAACTGCAGGTGGCCGGACACACTCTTTCTCTCTACTCTGTGTGTGAAGTGAAGCAGGATAAACATGAAAGAGAGAGAGAGGGGGGAGGATGAGAGAGAAAATAAAAAGTGGTGAGAGAAAGAGAAAGGAGAGAGAATATTCATGAGAAAGAGAAAGAGACATGAGCATTAACGAGGGAAGAGAGAGAGAGAAATAGAACATGTCAGACAAATAATGTGAGAAATGAGAGAGAAAGGGGAAAAAACACTGCCTACTCATCCGCTACATAATGTAACGGACGATGTTTTTTAAAGTACATCCGCTACATAATGTAGCGGACGTACTTTAAAAAAACATAAAACTTGTTGTCCGGGAAACAGTGTAGCGGACGGGGCGGAGGGGCAAAAAGATAAAAAAGTCCGTCCGCGACATAGTGTCGCGGACGACCGACAGTATTCGAAAAGGGCGCGATCTGGGCCGTCCATTTTTCAGGATGGACGGTCAGATCGCGCTTGTAACTTAATTTCATTTGCTAGCGCGAGCAATGTATCAACTCCCATTAATTATATATATACATACATATTTAGTGAACACCTTTAGTCAAAACAGCTAAGCACTGGGGAAGTTTTTAACATACTTCTGTGTAGCACGTTACGGGATTCCCAAACAAGACCTTATTCCTTTTTCTTTTGCTTGTTAATAATAAAATAATAATAATTTAGTATAGCAACACAGGCACCGGGTGTTTGGTCTGATACTCGGATTATAAAAATCTTCCTCCAATTTCGTATATAGTAATAATTAATAATTATTAAATTTTTTGTAGTGACTTTTCTATTAACACTTTTAGCGAACAATTCTTAACTGTATTTTTTTAGCGACAGTAAATAAAAGTTAGTAAAACTATTTAGCGACTATTAATTGTCTTCTATGTGAGAGGTAGGAGGAAGGAATTCCGGTAGTAGCCGAAATTGTTTCGTGTAGTCTCGCCAATTATGCATAACTTATGAAATTGTGACGATATGTAACAACAACATTAATTTTCTTTTTGGTAAATATGGCACATTATTTGGCTCTCGCTTATGTTTAAATGTTGATCTCTCCTTTATATGAATGCAAAAAAAAAAAATCTATCAAGGCAAGTTGGGGAGTCTTAATCACTTTTTTCTTGTGAATTCCTTCCTCTTGCTCCTTCTCAGAGTAATTATGTTTCAATGATCCATGTACGTAAAAATTAAAAAGAAAAACCTAATATGTAACGGTTACCAATGAATAAATAGCTCGAGTTAATCTCAATGTCTGACCGATTTTCCAAGGCACCCAATAGCATGACAAGCGACTTTTTGGATCGACAGACACTAAAAGAGATCAAAAAATGTAATTTATCGCTAATCACTATACTTAAGAACAAATTTTCAACTTCTAGAGGGACGAAGATTATGCCTCATAATTTTTTCTTACCAACCTTTTAGTCAAGTTGAAAGAAAAAAGAAAACACAATCATAGAGAATAGAGAGCAACGAGTTCTAGAAAGGGAAAATTCAACATCGTGTTTAACTGGATTGGTCTGTTTGAATTCGGCAGATAGTTGGTCCTTAATGGACTTTCTCGCAAGTAATATTAGAACTGTAGCCTTTTGCCTTTATGTTTAGCTTTCGCTATTCAATGATGCCAAACTTTTGGAAGGTCATGGTTTGCTGCCATCGAAGCATCTAACGACGCCTTTTCACATGTTGCAGATGATAATTCGTTTCCTTGGCACCGAAACTAAAATAATAGCTTCATGATCGAATTCCTTTTTTACTATATCATGCCGCAAATTCGAATTTCATATGAAATAAAGTATACAGTCAAATTTTTATTATTATTTTGACCTGAAAAAAAATTATATACTTTGTAGTGATGCTACGTACAACCGTATCGTAAGAAAAGTAAAGTGTGATTATTATGACACTCATTAGACACAAATCCAGCAATATATAAATATGCTATCGTATAAAAAATCTGTTCAGCACATAATACGTCGTATATGATGTGTAACTACCATGTATCGGAGGTATTATGAAGGCATAACACGATAAACTACCGTGTTATGCTTCTTTTCAATGTATTTAAGCTAGACAAAAATGTCGAGTCATTTTTCTACTTCATAAAGAATGCATCATGAAACTTCTGAGGCAGGGACGAGCATTTAAACCGTTAAAATCGATTCAACTATTGAAGTTAAACCATCCAAATCAATAAATCACGAACCAATTTAAAAGAACAATTGTTTCTCTGTTTCAAATCAAATGTTCTGTTTGGTCGATAAGATTTAGTTTTCTCAAAACCATATGAAACCCGACCGTACCCGTTAGATATCTAATAAAAATATTTTAAGTTCGACCCAACCCTAGTTATAAACTATAGTATTTTTGCTACTTGTCATATCGTCACCAATATAAACAAGTGAACTATTACCCTAGCTGAATCCAAATAAAAAAAAAAGGCACAATAGTCTTTGATAAGTTGAGGCAAGTCTAAAAAAAATTATAAGCCCGAACTGGTCTTCTTCCAAACCAATTTTCGTTACGGTCTAATTACTAAAATCGAATAGTTTAATTATAATTTAACTTTTTTTTTTTTTACAAACTAATCATGATGCATTCGATTTTGATTTTCCCTGCAAACTGAACCAACAAGGTAACCGTGCTTATCTATACTACGAGGATTTGTTCAAATTGGCCAATGAACGGAATCTTTTCACTGAAGAGATTTAATGCTTCAATTCACCCTCTTCCGTCTGTTACCAAAAAAATGACGAAGCAAGCGGGTAAAAAACTATAGATGACATCGTTAAGCTCGCCCTTTCCTTAACGGTGGCAACCCAGTTGCAGTGGCACAGACGCGGGATTAATGATGACTTTACACGTGTGAACTAGCCCACGAGTATATCGTGTGAATCAAGCAAACAATTAACTAGTAGCCAAAAGAAGAGCGTCAACCGTACGATCTTCCCGCACAGTCCCAGGAAAAAAAAAAAAAAACAAGTCACGTCTCACGCGCAATAAGAGACACACACTTGGCCTCCCACCATTTTCGCTCAAAGCCCCACCATTTAAGAAACATCATTAACTCCCCCGGTATATAAGCTCTCTCTCCCCTCCTCTCCTCAACTCTCCAAAATCACTTCACCTGTTACAAAATGCAAGGAAGTGACGATCTCTCGTTTTGTCCCAGCTTCAACAGCTACTCTTCCGATAGATTAGCCATAACGGCTGCCAAGGTTACCGACGAATTAGACGAAGGATATCCACGGGAGGCTTCAATCGACGAGGACGACGATTTCGAATTTTCTCTGGTGCGTGGTGATCCAGATGCATCCGCGGACGAGATACTCTACGACGGTCAAATCCGTCCGATTTTTCCCATCTTCAACCGCGATCTTATTGGACATGATGATCAGCACCAGCTGCGGGATGAGGTTAAGACTGGAAATGGAGAAGTAGAGGCGACTAGAATCCCGTTGAGGAATTTGTTTATCGGAGAACGTGAAGATAACGGTCCTCCGTCGTCGTCTTCGTCGGAAGCCGACGAGTTGGAGAGCGTACCAGCAGGCACGTATTGCGTCTGGAGGCCAAAAGTTGCTGAATCCGTCGAATCGTCGCCGAGTAGGTGTAAGAAGAGCAGCTCAACCGGATCGGCGTCGAAGCGGTGGAAGTTTCGCGATTTGCTACGTCGATGCAACAGCGAAGGGAAGGATTCCTTAGTGTTTCTGACTCCGAAGAACAAAGAAGAGAAGCCGGAGGGTGGTGCGAAGGTGGAGCATCCGAAGGAGAGGCGGAATTCGGTTGATTGTAAGGTGGCCGGAAAAGCGAAGGCGAAGGGAGCCGCCGGTTCGTCGGCTCACGAGGTGTTCTACGTGCGGAACAGAGCGATGAAGGAAGGTGACAAGAGGAAGTCGTATCTGCCGTACAGGCAAGACCTCGTGGGATTCTTTGCTAACGTGAACGGATTGGGCAAGGCGGCCAAGGCCTTCCCTCCCTTCGGATAAAGAGGACGCCATTTTTGTAGGTGATTAGGTTCAATTAATTAATTTATATGTAAACTCAAAAAGACTTAAAAATTTGTCTTTTTAATGCGTTGTTTGTTCATAGCTCTTGAAGTCTTCCCCCCGTTCCAATTGATAAGTACAGTAATGATAAAGTCGGTGACACAGTTGTTACACAGTCATTGGTTAATGGAGTGTCTATGTAAGATTGTCGTACAACTATCATGTAATATTTTGGTACAACTACCCGTTCAAGAAACATAAATTATGGCAAATGTAGACCATACGTGTTTGCTTATTTCGTCGGAATGAAAAGTGCGTTTATCTGCGAGAAAAACTAGTTTACCTGTGTCCGTGATAATACAGTAGTTGTAGCGGGCTAGTTCATGGAATAACCCAATACGTTCTCTCTCTCTCGACTATTTGTTGTCTTTATATATTACGAGTTATCGCGGCACACGCGATGCTTGTAAAAAAATAAATTAATAGTATATATTTTATTAAAAAAAAAATTAAACATCACGTATACATATTTATTGTCGTATTCAATAACATGAATCTTAAATAACAGAAAAATAAGTTAGTCATACTTATCAAAAAATAAGTTAGTAAAATATTAGTATCTTATCAAACTTAACCTTTAAATTTTTTTAACTATATTTTCTGATGAACTTTAACTTGTGAAAATTAAACGTATTATTATAGGTAGTTACTTATCAATTAAGATTTTTATTTTATATTATTTTTTTTAAAAAAAATTCTTAAAATGTCACTTATCACTATTGTAGGTAAGTAGTTATAAATAGGTAATTATGTAATACTAAAAATATATTTTATGATTTTAACTTCATTTTGAATACGTGTCGTCATCGGAATAACTTTCAGTATAATACCAAAAGGGTATTACACCAAAAATAAAAAATGAGTTATCATTAGAAGTACTATAGACATAGATTTATCATCGAGTGGAGTTTCTCAGCCCTCTTAGGCTAGTAGGCCGTGTCTTTTAATTATCGAAAATTTTCGTTTAGGGACTCGTGAAATAATTATTTTTGCATTTACTTCTAAAAATGGTAAAAATTATTTTACTTACGCTTTTATTAGACTTTATTTGACAGTACACTAAATATTTACCGGCACACACATGGTTTATGGTACAGTTGTAAATAAGATCTCTTCTGCCAAAAAGTTTTTAATTTTTCTCCTAAATACTGGGGTTTTGTTTTTTGTGTGACAAGGACAAGGAAGTGGCAACAACTAAAAGCATTTAATTCTGTCTACCATAGTACAATAACGAAAGCATTAAGGGGAGAGTTGGGTTTCCGACTCTGGAAACCTTACAAAGTTAGGAGTAACTGATTAACAATTAAGGGGAAGCACTTAATACTAACTCTTCCACAAGTTTGGTTCTAAGAAGTACTAATAATTAACCAAATCGAGGACATGCCATTGGGTCTATCCACTCGACAAACTTAGATAAACAGTTGAGAGAGTTTTGGTTTGCTTCCATTTTAATTACGGAGGTGGTGGCAGGACATTCCACTGGCTCTCACCCAGTCCATGTCTCAGTGTCTCACCCCCTTTCGGCATCTGGGCACCCAATTGGTTGAATGTCACCTTCAGTTTTCATTTTTTTCCAATCCATCGTCCATATTTTGTGACCAATTGTCCATATTTAGTGACCAATTGATGAAGATAATTGTTGCTGAAGGTCAAATTTGCATATAAAATGGATTGATGAGGATCGTATAGCTAAAACCCAGCCACTTAGAGATTGATTTGGGGGTCTGTTGCGTGTGATTGATTTTTAGAAACTCCATGGACTTCCCGGTTCTTACCTACTACACCAATGACGTATGTGCTGAATTTTGTTTCTTAATTATAAGTGACAATTTTATTAAAATGATTTCCTTTTAGAAATACAAGGGACTACATGCGCGTGTAGTAGGTACGAATTCCAAATAAGAGTCTAATATTTTTTTTTTTCATTGATAGCCGATCTCTGTGACATATAGAACGCTGATGTCGAGGCATACGGACCTTCTCTTTTTCTAACTTTCTACATTATAATTAAGGTGTGTGGTACTCGTAGACCACCCAACTAATTCCACGTGTCTTTGGTATACATCATTTTCAAGTGTTCTTATATGATTTCATGAACCAGCTCTGCCGTATGCAAATGCCACGAGATTCGCTGGTCAAGTGTGAAACATATTTTTGACTTTGTGTTATAGTTGAATTGAATTTTACAAGTTGGATTGAATTTTATTACCAGTATGCGTAGCAGGTGAAACTCATATTTATGTAAACATTTTTTTAGACGTAACTTGTTTTAGATTGTTTCCTGTCAATAATATATATATATATATATATATATATATATATATATATATATATATATATATATATATATATATATATTATTGACAGCTCATTTAGAATAAATTGATGTCCTAGATAGCTTAAATTACTTTAGTTTTTAAATAAACTAAATAGCTTATTCAATTAAATTACTTTCTCTACCATTATCCCATTTTTTACGATCTCGTTCATAAATTCTTACGTAAAAATAAATTATTTGTTCAATAATAACTTTTTTGGGCTCAAGAGTAAGTTGTTTTTGCGTGTGTGCATGTTTGTTCTCGCACATACGTGTGTAAAGGTAAATCATATAAATAAAAGAATATGATTAAAGATTCAAGGTATAAAGTAAATAAAAGTTTAGTGAATATTATGAGCAAGGGGCTTGATTGGTATAAAAAAAACTTACAGTATTTTTCTATTTAGTCTTTATATGATCGATTTACAAAATTTTTAACAAATTTATTACTTTCATATTTTTTAAAGAATCAGTACTAGATACAATATCTCGACCGATACATAATTCTCGGTTGGTATCACATGTACTAACCTGTAGCAGTATGATATTGATAACTATGTCACCAACCTTGTCATTCTGCGTATACGTCAACAATTATGACTATTTTGGCAATCATTATTGGAAAAGTTAACTCTTGAATGCGATTGGACTCAGTTCTCCTACATCTATCATGTATACTGTCTTTATATTTACGAGCAAAATCCATAATTAAATATTATTTAATGCATTTGGCCACAAACTTATGCAATAGTAGTGTCACTGCAAAATTTTTTTTTTTTTTTGAGTATCTCCGGTTACATTTTCCTGTTTATTCCTTCAATAGAACTATAAAGGTTCAACTTAAATATTATCTTCTAGTTCTAGTTTCAAAATGTTTCTTCTAAAATTGTACTAATTTTTTTTCTTAACATGATCTGGTATCACCTTGAATAAGAAGACTCGAACCAAAGAGGTTAAGAATATATTTTCAGATCTTTACCAGACTACCAGTAATTGAGCGGCTCCTTAAGATTAGTTTTTTTTATATATTTGCAAGTTACACCGGCACACACGATGCGAGTACAAAAATAAAGTTAATAATATGGTTTTCTTCACATATATCAAACTTAACTTTTAGAGCATATTTTAACTATATCTCTTCATATTTAAATTATTAAATCAAACATGTCCTTATAAGAAATTATTTCCTACTTAAAATTTTTATCTTACGCATTATTTACAATGTCAAGTTTCATAGTTGTAGATAAGTAGTTATCTAACACGATAATATATGTTATACTAACAAGAATGTCTCGTTTATAAATAGTATAGATATTTACATATTCCACTCATGTTATGCACACACTCAAAAATTCTCCTTAATAAAAGCAATGCGCCGTTTTCGATAAGTGTTCTTCAGGTTATGAATTACTGTATGGTGACAACAGTTTTGTGCCACACCCTGTCTTAAACGATATAGTGTATCAATTAGGTGGCTTTTGGCTGTTCATGAGTCATGACTCGACAAAATCTGCAACTTTGATTAGGCTAGAAGAATATATGAAAATCAAATGAGTATATATATATATATATATATGGGAGCCGATCCACACCCACTAGTGGAGAAATAAAATTTCTCCACCAAACCGCTACAAAGAGTAGCGGTTGGTATTTTTGCTTACCACCAAACCGCTACTCTTTGTAGCGGTTGGTATTTTTGATTGTAAATACACAACCTCAACAAAGAGTTGCGGTTGCGCCCCACATGGACCCCCTCCCCCTTCCCCCCATGGCCCCCCCTCCCCCTTCCCCCCGTCTCCCCCCACCCCCCACCCCCCTGCCCAACCGCAACAAAGAGTTACGGTTGGCCCCCTTCACCCACGTGGTGTCCCCCTCCAGCCACGTGGCCTCCCCCTTCCCCCATGGCCCCCCTTCCCCCGTCCTCCCCTCGGCCGCCACGTGGCCTCCCTTCCCCCCATGGCCCCCCGTCCTCCCCTCCCCCATGGCCCCCCCCATGCCCCCAACCGCAACAAAGTGTTGCGGTTGGCCCCTTCCCTCGGTCCCCTTCCCCTGCCATGTGTCTCGTCCCCTCTCTCCCTGCCACGTGGCATCCCCTCCCCCCGCCACGTGGCCCCGTCCCCCCACCATGCCCAACCTCAACACTTTGTTGCGGTTGGCATGCCAACCGCAACAAATTGTTGCGGTCCCCCACCCCCACCCCACGTGGTGTCCCCCCCCCCCCCCCGTGATGCCCCCCCCCCTTCCCCCTCCGTGATGCCACGTGGTCACTCACGGATTTTTTTTTCCACTTTATAAACTCTCCTCCCCCGAACCCTTTCTTCCACTTTTCTTCCACTGACCCTTTCTTCCGCTGACCCTTTCTTCCACTTTTCTTTCACTCTCCATCGTCTTTACGCTAGAAGCTCGGTGGATAACCGCTAGAAGATTGGTAGATTTTTTTTTAAATATATCAAGTCAAAACAAGTAAGTATTTTTTGGGTTTTCTTATAATTCAATTCAATATTAATTTCAAAGTTCAAAAATAGTCATTGTAGACTCAAATCAAAGATAACGAAAAATACAAATTGAAGGAAACAAAAATCAGATCAATCCGAGATCGGATGAGCGGTATTACATTTATAGATTCCAAAATAGCGATTTTTTAGGGAGTCTAAATGAGGATTTTTCACAAATTTATAAAAAATATCTAGAGCTAGATTTTGCCAAAGTGAAAAAAAGAGACCCTAGTTATTTTTAAAAGATCTATATCAGGGAAAAATTCAGAGTTTTTCAAATACTGGAAAGGGGTTAACTGATACGCGGAACCTTGAAACTTTGCACTGTAATTTAAAATATCAAGCCAGCGCGATTTAGCTCGAAACTTTTATGAGAACCCTAGGATGTTGGGAAGTTCCATCCCCCAGGATTTCGGACCATTCCGAAGTCATTAGCTATTTTTTTGGCCGAACGGGCTTTTCAGCGCTCGATCCGGACACCGGTTCGGGATTTTTGGGCGAATAGTCCGTAGAATACTTTTTAGATCAAGAATGAATTCGGAAAGCTTAAAATAGCATTTCAATGCACTTTTGAGATCGTTCTGATGCCAGGGGCATTTTGGTAATTTGCCACCCCGAGAGGGGTATTTTGGTAATTTTACGATGTTAAGTTTTTCAAAGGACTTTTTAGTCCAGAAGTGTAAGTCAAACACCTGAAAGGTTGTTTTGAAGCCATCCCCCAGGATTTCGGGCCATTCCGAAGTCGTTAGCTATTTTTTGGCCGAACGGGCTTTTAAGCGCTCGATCCGGACACCGGTTCGGGATTTTTGGGCGAATAGTCCGTAGAATACTTTTTAGATCAAGAATGAATTCGGAAAGCTTAAAATAGCATTCAATGCACTTTTGAGATCGTTCTGATGCCAGGGGCATTTTGGTAATTTGCCACCCCGAGAGGGGTATTTTGGTAATTTTACGATGTTAAGTTTTTCAAATGACTTTTTAGTCCAGAAGTGTAAGTCAAACACCTGAAAGGTTGTTTTGAAGCCATCCCCCAGGATTTCGGGCCATTCCGAAGTCGTTAGCTATTTTTTGGCCGAACGGGCTTTTAAGCGCTCGATCCGGACACCGGTTCAGGATTTTTGGGCGAAAAGTCCGTAGAACTAGACATAAATATTAAGTGTGTACGGGGGCAGAAAGGTGTTGAAGTTACTTATACCGTGTTGTAAGTCTGATGTGAGTTCATATGCCTTGCAGGAGATTATGGCTGGAGCTGGATGGATTGATGAGCACATCATGGCCGGGGACGAAGAGGAGGAAGATCCTGAGGAGGACCCCTGGCCAAATGACGAGGAGCCCGAGGAAATAGATTTGTCCGGACCAGAGGATGGGGAGGAGGAACAGGAAGAGACTGAACCTGAGGTGCCGGTGGGATTTGTGAAGGTTGGTAACACCGTATACCGGACACATCATGTGGAGAACTTTTGGAAATGAAGGTATATTGAGGTAGTGAGGGAAAGGGATCACCTGGTGTATCAGGCGAAGGAGATGCGAGCCATGGAGGGGCAGGAGGTAGAAAAGTTAGAGCGACGTCGTCGTGAGGAGTTGGCACGAGCGAATAAAAGGGAAGAGTATACCTTTGATGCGGGGAGAAGGGTGGTTCGGATGATGCAGGATGGGTTACGAGAAACTCATCCCCAGAGTCAGGTGTGGGAACCATCTACTCGCTTGCCTCCTGACGCGTATGACTATCAGCGCCAGAGTCAGGTGACCCAAGTAGGAATCCAGGCATCGCGCCTAAGCATCCGGTCGGATAAAGGACAACCGACGAAGCCATTGAGTCCGGCCAAACGGGATTGGATCGACCGGCACTACTTTGGGCATAAGCCAATCGCTACAGCAGACTTTCCAGTTTCAGGATTCCTAGCTCACTCTGATCTAAGACTGTTGGCGCCAAACACAGATATTTCAAATTTTCTTATTGACGCGTATATAGATCTGCTCCGTGTTAGAGAGCTAAATTATAACACCTGCCAAACTTTGAAGCTCAACATGTATGCCTCTTTTGTTATCCCCTTCATGGTGAATAGCATGAAGGAGTTCACAGAATGGAGGAGGACGCGAGGGACAAGCAAGGGTGAATGGAGACCATCTGCAAACGTGCTTTCCTACTTGAACGCGGACTATCAATGTCACGCAGCTGAGGCGAACCTAATCATGCTACCTGCTCTTCATGCAAGCCACTTCTTCCTATTAGTTCTTTTTCCAGAGAATAAAGTGGTCCACATATACGATAGCCTAAGGGAAGACGGACCTGGTCGGCAGCTGGCGCAGGTGTACTCCACGTACATCAATGCGGTGGTTAGTTTATATTTCTTGACCTTCGCTCATTGTCTATTCTTCTTGTTATATAGGCTTGATATCCTTTTTTATTGTTGGATGCAGACTACTATCATTCCACTAGCGTGCCGACATTTTAAGGGGGAAGCCATCACGAGCAAAACAATGATTGATCCTTGGACGGTCGTGACAATACAAAACCGGCCAAAGCAATATAACAGTCATGATTGCGGGATTTACGTCCTCAAGTACATGGACTACATAGCTCGCTCGGATGTGCTCGAATATGATACGTGGTCTCGAAACGATGCCCTGACGTTTAGATATAGGATAGCCTGGGAGCTGAAAAAGGGTGTAGCTAGACGCCTTCCTTACAATTATCCTGATATGTAATAGACGTTCGTATGGATTATTATTACTATTGTTGTATTTTGGATATTAAGCTTTGAAAATTGAATTAACCTTACTATTACTATTGGTGCATTTTGGACAAATGGGCTAACTAGCGTGCCCAAGGTGCAATGAGCAAAAAAAAAGTGACAAAAAAAACGACGTAATTTTTCGGAAGTTATGAATTGGGCCCCTAAAGTGTGCCCGAACAGGGCCTTCGTAGGAAAACCCAAAAAATAATGTGTCTCGTTTTTTCCCGAAATTGATACAAATGGGCTAACTAGCGTGCCCAAGGTGCAATGAGCAAAAAAAATGTGACAAAAAAAACTACGTAATTTTTCAGAAGTTATGAATTGGGCCCCTAAAGTGTGCCCGAACAGGGCCTTCGTAGGAAAACTCAAAAAATAATGTGTCTCGTTTTTTTCCCGAAATTGATACAAATGGGCTAACTAGCGTGCCCAAGGTGCAATGAGCAAAAAAAAAGTGACAAAAAAAACTACGTAATTTTTCAGAAGTTATGAATTGGGCCCCTAAAGTGTGCCCGAACAGGGCCTTCGTAGGAAAACCCAAAAAATAATGTGTCTCGTTTTTTCCCGAAATTGATACAAATGGGCTAACTAGCGTGCCAAAGGTGCAATGAGCAAAAAAAAAGTGACAAAAAAAACTACGTTATTTTTCGGAAGTTATGATTCCACAAACCAAATCACAAATTTAATCATTATAAAAGTTCAATTTATACAACTGAAACATTAACCCTAACACTCATCATCATCATCGTCCTCTTCGACCATACTGCCAGGTTCGATACCTAACACTTTATAATGGTTTCTCTTGTCATGATCAGTCATCTTATTACACAACGCACACTTTCGCAATTTTTTTTGACCCGTTGCTTCTTCAATCGGATTCTTCATGCGTATTGCTCGTTTTCGCCCTTTTGTTTGAGAAATAATCGGATCAAAAATGTCGTCCTCCTCACCTTGCAGGCTAGTGCCGTCAATGACTGGCTGTGAAGCTCGATTGAGCGGTCTGTCTCTTCTTTCTGGTAATGCCGCCCTAAACTGTGCAAGGTTAGCCTTATCCCGTGCGGCTGCTTCAACTTGATACCTGTACCCATCGAATGTTGACGCTGCATCCAATGATAAACCGTGCATGATGTTACAAAGGTGATTATATCGCAGCGTCTCAGATTGCTCGAAATCAACTGAAACATTGGGCACGTAAGGAATGTGACCGTGGACTCTATTGGCTTCCTTCGTCCACCGTTCCAAGATATACTGTGGAGGGATTTCATGAGCATTCTTGGCGCTAAAAACCCTCAACGCGTGTCGACAAAGTATACCTTTATGCTCAAACAGTTGACAGTTGCAATTAACCAACCCGGTGTCCTTACAAACTGCAACGGTAAAATGTCTTCTGCTCCTCGGAGCCGACGAAGAGCACGGATTGGCGAAATTCGTCACATTTGTCAACGCATAAACCTTGAGATCTCTGGTGGAATACTCATGCAACTTTGTCATGCTATATTGATTCGACTTTAGCAGTTCCTCTTGAAACTGTCTAAACATTTCCTTCGTATAGACTTGAGCCGCATGAGCCTCCAAAGGTGAAAAGACTACTATGGCTCTTTCTTTGTAAACTGTAGCCGCGTCGGCTTCTCTCTCAAGGAAAAATTGCCTGTCAAGAGCTTTCTGCATCTCTAGTACGAACTCTTGTATACTAGAAGAATGGCCTACGTACCCATCAAAGAATGCATTCATACCTTCGCTTCTCGAGGTCGTAGTCATTCCGGCTGCAAAAAACTGCTTGGTGTAGGCACCGACCCACTGTGTCTTGATCTCATACAACGATTGTAACCATTCATGATTGTGCAAATAGTAGTCATCCATTAACTTGGCCCACCTCTCCTCGAACACGTCTACCGTCAATGATTTCTTCACACATGTATTAAAGTCAGTCTTGAATGTCGGATGGTTTGCATATACATTGTGAAGCCGTTCGGGATACTTGTTGCTTATGTGCCATGTGCACAGGCCATGGTGAGTATCTGGAAGGACCTTAGCGATTGCATTTTTCATTGCCAGATCTTGGTCGGTGATGATGGTCTTTGGAGGAACATGATACATTGCTTTAAGCCACGTTTCAAATAACCACGTAAATGACTCCTCCGTCTCATCCCTAAGCAGGGCAAAGCCAAACAAGATTGACTGATAGTGGTGGTTCACCCCGGTGAACGGAGCAAAAGGCATAGAGTACTTATTTGTGCGGTATGTGGTGTCAAACGTCACAACATCCCCAAAATTTTGGTAAGCAGCTCTAAAACGGGCATCCGCCCAAAATATAGTACTAATGCGGTTCTCATCATCCAGTTGGAGACTATAGAAAAAGCCAGAATTCTCACTCTGAAGGTGCCTAAAGATATCAAGTGTAGCTTGAGAATCACTCTTACCGAAATACTCTCTCCTCTGAACACGAAGTTCATTTCGAAGGTCTATTTCGTTGAAACTCAACTTGTCAATCCCCCCAACCTGGCTTGAGAAAACCCCCATCATTCTAGAAGGTGGAATTTTAGCCTCGTCCATTGTAAATATCAGTTGTCTGTGTGCCGCGCTTATTTCTCGGTGTTGATGAATTTGACTAATCTTACTAGGGGTCATCAACTGATGATTATGGCTCAACTCCACTCCCGTCACAACCCAATGGCTTTCATTTCTCCGGTGTACTGCATACACATGGGCCTTGCAGCCGGTACCCGGAAATGTGTCCCGTTTTCTTTGTCTTGTTGGCCCTTCGTCACTGACCTGAACAACCGGGGGTACATACGGTGCTCCTCTATGACACTCAAATAGTCTTCCACAAATTTGATCTGTATTCGCCCGTTTTCTACTCGTCTTAATTCTAATACCGAAACCTATCGTTTTCGAATATGCTCTATAGTATGCTTCAACTTCGTCCAGTGTTTGAAAAACTTGACCCAAGTAAGGTGGATCAGAACAAAAAGTATTTCCTCCAGTTGCATCCATATTGATACTGAAATCTAAAAAATAAAAATGTATATCATTCTCAACAAGTCATAGAATTAAATAAAATAAAAATAAAAATTATTTCCTCCAGTTGTGTTACAATGTTCAATCACCAAAATACCCCCGGTAAGCGACAAATTATCGAAATGCCCCCGGGGGTTTATTATCACCCTAACGCCCCAAACCAGCTTCAAAACAATCTTTCAGGTGTTTTACGTACACTTCTGGACTAAAAAGTCCTTTGAAAAACTTAACACCATAAAATTACCAAAATACCCCTCTCGCGTTCAGTAAAATTACCAAAATACCCCTCTCGGGTTGGCAATTTACCTAAATGCCCCTGGCATCAGAAAATCTCAAAAGTGCTTTGAAATGCTATTTTAAGCTTCCCGAATTCATTCTTGATCTAAAAAGTATTTTACGGACTTTTCTCCAAAAAATCCCGAACCGGTGTCCGGATCGAGCGCGTAAAAGCCCGTTCGGCCAAAAAATTAGCCAACGACTTCGGAATGGCCCAAATTCCTAGATCTTTTAAAAATAACTAGGCTCTCTTTTTTGTACTTTGGCAAAATCTAGCTCTAGTTATTTTTTATAAATTCGTGAAAAACTGTCTAATTAAGTTTTCACCTTTAGCGACAATTACGTTTCGTATTCACATTAAACAAACATAGTGTTGCACCTTAGGAACACACATGGCGTTAAAATTTATTTCCTTCATTGACCGTAAAATTTTACAATGTTCAATTACCAAAATACCCCCGATGAGCGACAAATTACCGAAATGCCCCCAGGGGTTCATTATCGCCCTAACGAAAATAACCTTTCAGGTGTTTGACTTACACTTCTGGACTAAAAAGTCCTTTGAAAACCTTAATACCGTAAAATTACCAAAATACCCCTCTCGGGGTGGCAATTTACCAAAATGCCCCCTGGCATCAGAAAATCTCAAAAGTGCTTTGAAATGCTATTTTAAGCTTCCTGAATTTATTCTTGATCTAAAAAGTATTTTACGAACTTTTCGCCAAAAAATCCCGACCTGGTGTCCGGATCGAACGCGTAAAAGCTTTCGGCCAAAAAATAGGCAATGACTTCAGAATGGTCCAAATTCCTAGGAAATGGAACTTCCCAACATCTTAGGGTTCTTATAAAAGTTTCGCACGAAATCGCTCTAGTTTGATATTTTAAATTACACTGCAAAATTACAAGGTTCCCTGTATCAGTTAACCCTTTTCCAGTCTTTGGAAAAATCTGAAATTTTTCTCTGATATAGATATTTTAAGAATAACTAGGGTCTCTTTTTTACACTTTGGCAAAATGTAGCTCTAGCTATTTTTTATAAATTCATGAAAAACTGTCAAAAAACACAAATTTTAGACTATGGTAAGAACAATTTAAGCATAACACAATTTAAACAATCCATTGGTAAGAACAATTTGAAATTAACATTGAATTATAAGAAAATTCAAATTACTTACTTGTTTTGACTTGATATATTTGAAGAAAAATCCACCGATCTTCTAGCGAAAAAATCTACCGATCTTCTAGCATAAAATTTTTTGTTTGTATTGTTGTGGAGATTATGTAGGTGAGATATGGAGTTAGAAGACAGTCGGTAAAGATGATGGAGAGTGGAAGAAAGGGTTCGGGGAGAAGGGATTATAAAGAGAGAAAAGTGAGGGAG
This sequence comes from Escallonia herrerae, assembly GCA_033070095.1. Classification (NCBI taxonomy): domain Eukaryota; kingdom Viridiplantae; phylum Streptophyta; class Magnoliopsida; order Escalloniales; family Escalloniaceae; genus Escallonia; species Escallonia herrerae. Next base: position 185,661 of record JAVXUP010001243.1, on the reverse strand, counting down.
AGAGATGAAAGAAGACAGAGAAAAAAAAAGTCCGTGAGTGAGCAGTAGTCAAAGGCTGCGAAAGAAAAAAAAATTGCAGAAGACTTTGCGTCCAAAGCTTTAGGGGGAGGACACCACGTGGCATCACGGAGGGGGAAGGGGTGGGGCCATGGGGGAGGGGGCACCACGTGGGGGGAGGGGGCGTAGGGGCCATGGATAAGAGGCCAACCGCAACTCTTAGTTGCGGTTGGGTTTTTTTGGGGGGGGGGGGGGGGGGCGGGGGGAAGGACATGAGGGGGGTGGGGGGGTGGGGGGAGGGGGGAAATGATTAGCAACCGCAACAATTTGTTGCGGTTGGGTGGATAATATCCACTAGTGGGTGTGGATCGGCTCCCTATATATATATATATGAGACTTATAAAAAGAGAAAAAAAATAAACATAATTAGCAACATCGAGGTATACGTGTTCAAATTGTAGGTTTCAAAATTTGTAAAAAAAAAAAAACACAAATCTTATTGTAAATCTGAAGCCTGTGAATTTTGGGTAATGACATATATACACTTAACTAACCAAAACATGTAGTCACCGGACATTCTTCTTCTTCTTCTTCTTTCCTTTTTTTTTTTTTTTGGGTACTAAAAAAGCATGAATAAAGTTGCAAAATAGCGGGTCTTGGAGAATGAACGCCTAATTAAGGCCTTTGCCTTGACTTGGCATGGTGAAACCAACAAATTAACCCTAGAGGGGAGTTAAGACAGGGTAAGTTTCCTGAGTGATCCAATCCGTAGAAGAGTCGGTGCAAGTGTCACCAATCCATAAGATTCTTTATTTATTTCCGGCCAAATAGCTACACTGCCACTGCCTTGTCTTTACATTCCTGATTTTCAGCACAAGGTTTCTGTCAGACTCAAGGACAGCGAGTTCAAAGCCTTGAATCCAAGCAAGTTTCAGTCACAAAATGATAGCATATACACGCAGTATCCCTAGGTTTTTTAAAATTTTGTGATCTATTTATCACAGAAGTCACGAATTACACCACCTACACTTTCTTTTTTCTTCACCACGGATCTCCTTTGCCATGCACCATCCGATTCCAAGCATCCACATCCAGGAACCAAGAAACAAGTGTCATTAGTGCTAGGTGCGCCATGCTATCTACATGCCAAAACTAGTTTGTGTTCTTGATGATTTTACTGTGACAAACCTTATTTCCAAATCAAAGCTCCTACTCACCAAAGACTCCAATTATGCCCTTTCTTCTTGAATGTCAAAAAGCTACTCAATCTAAAAGAATTCACACATGACCCTTTTTTTTTTTATAATTATGAATAATCAATACTTTATATTATCAGAGCAAGTATTCGATGATTATGACATGTAGCAACACAGACAATTACTTACGTCTCAAATAATTAGAATGATAAGGCATTAATACTTCAATAAGAGAAAGTCACTCAAAAGTTTCATGAGTAAGAAAGAATTAGGCTGAATTTTGAACTGAAAACTTATAATCCAAAACACACAATTTCTTTCTTTGCAAAATTAGAAATTGGAAACTAGTACTCCACTGATATCTTATGCAGCCCGACAAATATCTTCCGACGTGGCAAATGCATCCAAGGAAAAAGTGGTGACGTAGGTCCCACATAGCTCCACGTGCCTCGCCCTGGCTCTGTGGCTTCTCTTCCTCGGTTTATCATCAACCAATTCCCCACTCCCCAGAACCAGCTCGAATCGCACTGCACACACAAATCTACTCACTCCCATTTACAGTTTTCACTCCCATTACCAATCAAGACAAGATTTCAGTTGCATTACCGATTAAGTGCTTTGATTTCACTGCAATCACTTAATGTCATCCCTTCAAGCTTCCAATTACGTTGTTGCCAAGCAGTCTCCACGTTATAGACCCTTCGTTTCGGCCGAGAAGTTGGGAAAAGCTTCAATTCCGTCCTCATTTTGGGGCGAAGACCTGTGCTTGACCAATGGAGGCTGTGCAGAGAAACGCCGCCGTTTCAGTCGAGGAGTCTCTAGGGTTTTCGCAATGTCTCCATCGACGTTCAAGATGAATCTAAACGAGTACATGGTGACGCTCGAGAGACCGCTCGGCATCCGCTTCGCTCTCTCGGTCGACGGCAAGGTCTTCGTTCACGCTCTTAAGAAAGGGGTCCGTTTTGATAATTCTTAATTATTTTTTATAATTGGCAGTGAATTTGGTGAATAATCATGAAGTTTTGGTGTTTTGTGTTGGAATTAGTTAGTTGATTGCGGTATATATTGTAACCTAATGAGCCTAACTGACGATGTAGGGTAATGCAGAGAAGTCGAGGATTATTATGGTAGGTGACACTCTGAAGAAGGCGAGCGAATCGTCTGGTGGAGACCTCATCGAGATCAAGGACTTTGGCGATACAGAGTATGGATTATTTTTTTTCACTTTTCAATGTGTTTTTTCTTTTTATTACGGTTCTTGGCAAGATGATCCCGCTCAGTGAAATTAGATTGGCATGGTTGACACAAAACAAATCTTCATCATACTGCCTAAGCGCTCACATGTCACTACAGAAAAGGCCAAAAACACGAGCTCTTTCACTTTCAACCACAGGCTGGAAAGGGAAAATGAGAAGAAATATCCATTGTTGGAGATCGAATCTTCAATGTAGTTCTCTTCCTTGTACATGGGTTTCAGCCCCCGCGGTTAAACTCGGAATTCCCGCAGCCAGTGTATCAGACATTTGTTTTGATGCTCCTTGTTCTATAATTTTTGAGGAAGCAAGCGACAATTAAAGGCAAAAAAAATACAAGAATAAAGAATCAAAATCACCTACTTATGACCACATTAGGATGAAAAATAGGCATACACAGCTCTTAACTACTTGTTGGTAGATGACTTTTTTGTGTTATATTATATGACATCTCGCTTGCAGAAATTACAGACGACCATCCCCATCAAAGAGCTCGTCAGTGGGGTTAACAAATTTCTATATTCGTCTGGCCCTTTTTAGATATTCCAAAGTCTATGATCGTAGTCTCATTTCGTTCCATCAACTCGTTGAAAATCCAGACAATGGCAGTAGGAACAAAAATATGATTGATCCATGGAATTCTTGCTGCACTAAACTACTTGCATCTTGTTCTGAACAAGTACTTCACTGACTTGACCGTTTTGTTATTGCTTGATAACCTTTTTGCAACCTTACAAAGAGAGGATTCAAGGAGAAACCTGGTCTAATATTAGTCCCGATATTGTTTTGAGAAAGTGAATGTTCTGTTTTAGGTGCCATCTCTCTTGCAACTTGGTTTTTTGATGGGGCCACTTATGTAAAGTATCGACAAATTGCAAATTTTGCCTTCATCACCGTGCAATTCCCTTAAGTTTCATTCCTCCTGTTGCCATGTATGGTGTGAAAGGAACTGTGGCACGTGGAACTTTGGAACTACTCTATCGCAAGAGGGAGATTTAACTGTTGAAGTGCTAACTACCCTAAGTGTGAAGACATAAACTTCTACAAGAAGGAACCGAGTAAAACATAACATCGCAGTAAAGTTACGTCCTCTTTTCCCAAAAAGCTTTCAGATAGTCGCTTGTTCCTGGTTTCTTTTCCTCCTTGTACTTGGGTGAGGATTAAGTAGCATGGAAACAAAAGTTGTTATAGCTTAAAGGCATTTCATTGATCCCTCTCTGTCTATATTCATCTCTCTTTAACATTCCTCTTAACTTATGCAGAAAAATGACCATAGAGAAATCTGGCTCTTGTAGTCTCATCTTTGAAAGACCCTTCTCCCCGTTTCAGGTTCAGCAACTCCAGCTTATGACCGATCTTGATATTATGTATAATAGGGGTCGTGTTCCTTTTGCCACTTGGAATAAAACAATATTGACATCCAACTTGCAAACATCCTCTGAGGGGAGTGGAAATTCAGGATTTGTCATGTTTTCGTCAAAGTTTTTAACTCAAGAGGGATGGACGTATTTGAATGGCCAAAATAAACAAGTTCGGACACAGATGCAGAAAAACACCCCAGTTGAGCCATTTAGCCAGCTTGTAACCATTTTTTCTAAGGAAGAGTCGGGAGACACTGAATGGGCCCATGGGAGCTTCCCTTTGGAGGAATACATCAAGGCATTGGATCGTTCTAAAGGAGAGTTATACTACAACCATTCTGCTGGTATGCACTATAGTAAGGTGTGATGTTCACCATATGTAGGCACTATACTTGCATTATGAATTTGCCAGTCCAATGAGGGCATCGAACTACAAAGATATATAAGTTTTTGGTTGAAATAGTGTTATAGCCATGACAAGTATAATATGGTTTGGTTTTTTACACCGTTAGTTTTGAAGCTTTATGATAATGGAAATAGCATACTCCTTGTTTTGCTATGTCACTTATTTTCACAAGAAACACAGCCGTACCTTTGTGTATAATCATCATACGGGTGAGCTCAACTCAACAAAGAGTTTTACCTATATATCCATGAGGTAGGCCAGATGAGTCTTACTGTCAATTCTCTGACCACATGCTACCATGTGTTTCCTTACTATCATTTTTTCATGGTTAATGTTGTTCTTCGCTTGATCCATCTATGTCAATGTCCGTATACCCTACTAAGGCCACTTAAGTTGATGATACATATTGACAAAATAGAGAAGGAGCAAAGTCTAAACCCTGATTTCAAGCCTCTAACAAATAGGAACTTACTAAAATTTTCCTGCAATTGGATGATATATGCCTTTTATCACGTCTATATTTCTCGCTGAAACTGCTTCCTTCTTTAAGATCAACATTTTTTTAAAAGACGTATATATTTGTTGAACTTGTAAGTTAAAAACACATCCACGGTAGTTTTGTACTTTTGTTATGTAAAGACATCACCTCTAAACTGAAGTGACGTGAAACATAAGTCATCTAGCCAATTTCAGAATTTCTATCCATGTGGAGTGTCTCAACCATTCTGGATGACCCCTTTGCCTTCTAAATGTGGTGCTGTATTTGAGGTGTGTGATCCCTGTAAGAAGACATATCATGTGCTCATCTAATATTCAGCATGATTCTCAACTCTTTCATTTTGTCTTAATAAACAAATTTCAGGCATACGTTTCCGAAATACAGTCGACAATCAACATTGTTCTTTAGTATGTCTAGCTTTTGTTAACTCGGTGATATTTTTCTTTTTCATCCTTGCGGTAAATTATCCACCCTGAAAATTATACTTTCACCACTATGATTTTTGTCAATCTTGTTTCCTGCTAATGCTTCGGAAAAGATATTGCTTTATGAAGCATTCAGTCTCATATTCATTCCAGTTTACTTCTTTTGATCTCTTAGATCACAGAACAAATATATGTGGGGTCGTGCATACAAACTGAAGCTGATGTAGAGACCTTGTCAAATGTTGCTGTGAGTGCTACTACACCTTTAACTAAACCAGTACTGTTCATTTCATTAATTCTTGCTGTAGTTTGATTCTGTCTTTTTTTCAGTTTATGTATGTCGTATATGATTCATGGATCACTTTTTGACGGTGTGTATGAGCTGCCTATTCCTCCACTCTGGAACATACAAGCATAAGTGATTTTACCTAGTTGCACAAGTAAAAACGTATAATCTAATCTTTCAGTTTCCGGTGCCAAGTCTGGGTAAATATGGTGTTAATAAATCTGATCAGATGCTTCTTGAGTTTACTAAGGTGTTAATTGAGAAATCTTATAAATCATGATGACTAGTAGTCTGTAGTCTCTGGAGAACTGATGCTCAGCCATTTAGGTTTATGGATTTGACCTGAGAAATAGTAGAAGGAACCAAATCCCTTCATCTTTCTTTGGGCATCCACATTATTCATCTCATCAAGATAAAGAGTGATCAATCAAATAGCTAAGTTGTCTCACAATTATCCGATGAAGCACTTATTAAATCTTCATACTCCGGTTAACATTACTTTAGAGCTGACGGTGGTTCCGATAATCAGCATTTTGGGTGTCTTGAGCTTTTCTTTATGCTTGTGCTCTCTGATTGAATAATTTCCCTCAACTGTTGATTTTATGTGTCTACTTGTTCCTTCTTCAATTTCTTACTCACAAAGATCAGGAAATATTTGCAACAGGGAGTCACTTGTGTACTGAATTTCCAGAGTGGAATTGAAGCAGAAAATTGGGGAATTGATACCAAGTTGATCAATGAGTCATGTCAACGCTTTAATGTCCTTATGATCAACTATCCAATAAGGTAATGAGTTGATTCCTTGGCATATTTGTGCAATCATATCTGCAGGGCTCCTGGAATAATCACTGGATTGAAAGGTTCTCAGACATGCTTGCCTCAGAAATGAATTTCTCTGTCCTTAATCTCTTTATCCATAGCCCTTGCTGGTTTCAGATGACAACGGCAAATTACACTTGAGTTTGATATGCTTGCAGGGAACTAGATTCATTTGATATGAGAAAGAAACTACCATTCTGTGTGGGTCTTCTCTTACGCTTACTGAAAAAGAACCATAGGGTTTATGTCTCTTGCACCACTGGTTTTGATCGATCGCCCGCTTGTGTGATTGCATACCTGCACTGGATGACAGACACGTCCCTTCATGCAGCCAACAATTTTGTTATTGGGTTGCATTCATGCAGGCCTGACAGGTTTCTCTCACTTGCTATCCTATTGCCTGTGCATTTAAGAATCGTTTGGCCTCTCGAAGTCTATGTCTATCTTATCAAAAGGTTTCTAAGCATTATTCATATGGAGTATTATTTGATACTTAAGTAAAAAAATTTGTCCATAATTATGAAAATTGAGAAACGCTCAACTCGCGTCCTTGGATGCAAAGTTCTCTAGTTGGGCTTTGAGAAGTTTAACCCTTCCCAAGTTCAATACATCAGTTTCCAAGAATTCAACACGTTCAAAGTTACAGAAATGATAAATGCCCAATTCCCCTTGTTGGATGCAAAGTTCTCTCTTAGGGCCATAAGAAATTGAACCCCTTCCCCTTGCGTGAAAGATGAAAAATATCGTCTGCTCCACATATGAACTTGTTGGAGTGCAAGTTTTTGCATGATGTGTGGCAATTTATAAGTACTTTGGAAGTTAGTCTTGGCCCCTAAACCTGAATTCCTACTTATTGGTGTCTACAACGTGGATCTTAGAAAGCCACATCTTCGACAAGTTGGCTGTCTTGTTTAAGAGGTCCTTTCAGCCTTTCTCTTGGGCTTTTGGCACCTTCGACTTCATCAAATTACTTACCCTTGGGTTTACACTGCACGCCATCAAACCATGGGCAATTAGTGTACAAATAGTCATGATATAATGACAAGTAAAATTCTATTCTTGAACACACTCACTCCATTTCCTGTTGCTAGGAAAAAAAAAACCTAATGAATCTTATAGCATGTGTTTAATGCAGACCTGCAATTGCCTGGGCGACATGGGATCTCATAGCTATGGTGGAAAATGGGAAACATGACGGACCTGCAACCCATGCCGTGACCTTTGTGTGGATTGGACATGAGGTAATCAATGGCGGGAATTGTTTTGTGTTTTTTATTTCCTGTAGTCAAATTCCAAGGGCCTTATAGTCCTTTGTAATATTAATGACTTTAGCAAAGTTATTTGATTTGACAATGTCAGGGAGAGGAAGTCTCTTTGGTTGGTGATTTTACTGGAAATTGGAAAGAACCAATTAAAACAACGCATAAGGGTGGCCCGCAATATGAAGCCGAAGTTAGATTGTCACATGGAAAGTGAGTTTAAGTTAAGACTTCCTCTCTGTAGTTTCTTCATTCTTCTTTGACGTCCTTATCATGATGGACTTACTCCTACTAGCATTTATCAGCCTTTGCCATGAATCTTGGTGGTGGTTCACCTAAGCTTTACTCAATGAAGCCTAAAGAGTTCTGAAATAACTGATCGGCATTTACTCCATGACTCTCCAGGAAAAATTGCATGCAAGAATTTTAGGGTTTAGCCCGTTAAGAAACTAAGACCAAGAGATTACAGGCGTGATTATGATGATGATCTGTGCATCTAAAGCACATGAAAAAACTGGCAGACCTGATTTTTGGAAGACTATTCCATTACATACAGTGATGATATACTTCATCAGTGTAGAAATATATCTGAATGGAGTTCTTCTTCGTGTTCGTATCCAATCAACTTGGTTTTGGACAACAATGTGGCTCTCTCTTCATTTAATCCGTTGTAAACCCTGTCAGTCTCTACTTAAAGGCTCATCCTAGTCTAATTGTGAATGACTGAGTTGTCCCAGTCTTTATCAAGTACAGGGCTTGTGAGGTTTGCGTGACATGCATTTCTACTCACCTTTATGGCATCCATTAAGTATAAGTTTTTTTTTTTCTCGTTTTGTTAAATCTAAAGAACTTACAAGGGTTCTCTCTCTCTCTCTCTCTCTCTCTCTCTTGCGCGCGCGCGAGAAAATAATACCAACATCCCAACTGAGCTGAGTTTTTGGTTTTACATCTATTTTGTTTCGAAATACTCATCTTTGGACGGGAAATTTTGTACTGTGGCAGGTACTACTATAAGTTCGTAGTTAATGGGCAATGGAGGCATTCGACTGCTTCACCAACAGAAAGGGATGAGCGAGGAAATCTTAACAATGTGATTGTGGTTGGCGACAAGGCCAGTGTGAGGCCTATCGTCCAACAACAAAGAAAGGTACTCTTTTGCCTTTTTCAGAGAAAATCTTCAATGCCTTCTAGACAATAGATCGGAAAAAGCTGATGGAACAAGAGTCGTGGCATTGGGTGGGGGGATGGTTAACCTTTTATAAAACAAAATATCTGATGCTGATAACTGTTTGAACTCTTCCATGTTGTAGGATGCAAATGTTCTAAGGTGATTGAGAGGCCGTTGACAGAGAATGAACGATTTATGTTGGCCAAAGCAGCTCGATGTGTTGCATTCTCCGTCTGTCCGATCAGACTGGCTCCTAAATAGTTGCACGCTACTTCCTCGTAAGTCATCATCTAAGATGCAACCACCTGTTCTTTCTGGCAAAGAATTACTGACGAGACAAATCATTAAACGCCAATCGTGCATTTTTTCATATGCTTGTCAAATCAATTGCTGTGAAAAAGTAACGTCTAATGATTTAGAAATGTGGCGAAAAAAGAAAGGAAACTTCATGCTTCGTGGTTGTTAATAATTGAACGAAGTTCAGGCAAAAGTAGAAATCGAGGATATGATGTATTTGAACTCTATGGGAATAGTTGTCTGTAGCTTCATAAATTAAGGAATCCACAAACCAAGAACAGAATGATAAAAGTAGGGTGGAGTTGAATCACGCCCTTGTTTACTAATTCCGCACTCTATTTACTTTCGTCGCTTAAATGCATGAAGGTTTTTTTAATCACAACAGAGGTTGTGTACAGTAGCGGATCCTACTCCTCTGTAGCTATTTGTGAAGCAATTCTCATTTAAGGTCCACACTAAACATATCCCGTGTGGCTTGTATGAAAGTTTTTAGCTTACTTTTCTTTCCCTTCAAGATCTGAAGTTGTGTATTAAAATTTATTTATTTTAATGTCATTCTTCATATTACCTAGAAAAGATCTGACACCTGCCTTAAGACTTTCTTCTTCTTTTTCCAAAAAAAATCTATAGAAGTATGGTAGTAAAGTTATTGCTTAGGTAGCGTTTATAATCACTTCCAGTTTTGATTTTCTGTTTTCAAAAAAACAAAAATAAAAATCAGTTTCGTTTTTTTTTTTAATAAAAACAAATGGGTGCTTGATTACTTAGTTTTTATTTTGAATTTTTTTTTGGTGGTGGTTTGCGGTGATGGTGGTGAGGTGTGGCGGTGGCTATCGGCCGGCGACGGGCAGCAGTGGTCCGCTGCGGTGGTGATCTCAAATAAAAATCAAAATTGAAAACACAAAACTCTTAAATGGGAGTTTTAAAAAAGAAGTCTTGTTTCAAAAATTGGATTTTAGAACTGAAGGGGAAAAAAATAAAAACTGTGTATCAAATTCGTTTATTTTTTTCAGTTTACAAAATTGGAGAAAAAGCTGAAAAATTAAATGTTACCAAAAGACAAGGACTTAGTGTAGTGTGAAAGTTGCAAGTTGATTCAGATCACGGAAATGCCAAAATTAGTAATCATTGTCATTGCAGATAAAATAAAATTGATAAACATCAATTGGCTCCATTTTTTGGGTGGGTTGTAACATTCTCTATAGCAGACTTATGAAGGATACCTCTGATGAGATTACAAAGTTGATTAAAAAAATTGAACAATTTGTAAAAGACAAACACTCGACCTTTGATACAGAACAATTTGTACGGAGTATTAGTGAAGTTATTGGCACTCCTTTATCGTAACTCAAGCTAGAATGCACAAAGCGATAGCATCAATTTTCATCGAGTGCTGAGCTGCAGAGGGTCATTAAAGCGGGAACAATTCAAAATTGCTGGTTTCAATTTCTATACGAACGGGTCATAAATTGCAGCTTTATGCATATCAAAAAGAAAGAAAGAAAGAAAGAAAGAGGGTCACTAAAGCCAGTATAGCAATAAAACTAGGAAGGCAAAAATGTAAAGCAAGCACCTACATTAGCAACATCATTTTACTTGGTCAGCTGGAAGTCTGGATACCGTAACCGGGTTCCTTACTTAGAACTTGTTTAGGATTCATTTTGAGATCGTCAAATTTGATTTAATCTTGATTTCATTAGGTTGATAGGTGTTTGTTATCACTTCCATAATTTCTTTTGCCATGATTTTGGGTACTCTTTTTTATTTTATTTCATGTCGCTCAAAACATCACATTTGTTTACATTTTTCAATCTCAAGTGCCACAGAAGTAATGTTACTTTTCTATACATGATAAATCCTTCAAGAAAGTGGAAATGTACAATTGCTAAGCAGAAGAAAATAGTGCTTGCACCGGTCCACGTGTAACCCCTTCCTACTTGCATTAACATGTCCCAAAGATGGGTTGCTTTTGAAATCTGTGTCTAAAATCTTACTCCGTAAAATTCTACGACAAAAGCTTAAGATTGCAGAGATTCCACATATATCCGTTCACAAATGTTACAACCAAGTATGCTATGGCGAGTGTTTGCCTTTTCACTTGTTACTTGAATGCTACAACTGATTTTTGGCAGTTCAAAGAAAACGAGTCAGGGAAAGAAAAAGGCTTAAATCAAGGGAGAAATATAAACCAATATAAGCCACCATGTGTTTGGGTCATTGCACTTTCATCTGCATGAAGAACCTGTGTTGCCTCCACCTCCATAACAAAGTAGAGTCTTTCATATGCAGTGTTAGGTATATGAAACCAAAAAGTAAAAAAGAGCTTGTGCAATGAGGACATGGTGACTTTCAAAAGGGAGATATAACATATCAAACTTTAAAAGTGGTTGGTCAGCTTTAACCAACATCAGCTAACAACAGGGAACTTGCGCGCAAAGTACGGTCTTTCATTGGTAGTGCACACACCCCAGCCAACACCGTAGGAAAATATGTATAACAATAGACATATGACAGTTCCTTACAATATAATTCCGCAACGTTAACGTTCTCTTTATCATGAAAGAAACGTAAAAAAACAACCGAATATATTTCTAAAAAGTGGCCTTATCTATTAGTCGGCTTTTAGTGCGAAAATGGAAATGAGCAAAAGATATAGATTTAACCAGATTTGAAAAGGTTTTAACAGAGAAGAGAAAAACACAAAAATAATGATTAAAAGAACGCATCCGAATCTAAAGACTTTGATGGCTAATTGCGTGAATAAGGATAAAATAACACATAATCAGATGATGCAAGATTCCTCATATGCATTGTTCGAAGAATCTTGCATTATTGAACTGTTATTTTTTCTTATAATGTGCAGTTATTAGATAATGAAGAACTAACATGCACATAAAGAGCCTAAATTGAAATTTGTAAGGAGATAAGGTTATGAACTTTCTTTATTTTAGCAATTTGACGATGTTCTTACAATTTTACCCAAACGCAAACTAAGAAATGTGCATGATGTCAAACCTCTGTTTCAAAGCAGCTTCCAATTAGGGGTCATAGCAAGCTGCCCATGGGGGAGAACAAGTAGACCACCAAACAATCATGTGTCAATAGAACTTTAAGGCTTTGCAAACTAATATTTCAACTCATTAAAGTTACAATGGCAGTTCTTTTAGACTATATCTCACTTATCTTGACATAAAATATTTGGCGGAGATAGTTTCTCAAACCACACATTATTCAAATTTTAAATTATTTTCACTTTTGTTTTGTAAGAGGGTCAGTTGCACTGAACGCCCCTAAGTTTGCAGCGATAGCGTGCTGTGCCCCAAATTTCATTTTGACTATCTTTCACCATAAACTTACATTAGTGTGGTATAGATCACCCTTCGACCATATTGTGAACAAATTTTCAGGCAAAAATTATCATATGACTGAACTCAACAGGGTATTTTTGGAATATGAGGTCAAAAATTGGAAATGTAGGGTTGATTGTGATCAAAATTGAGGAAGAATGGATTTAGACTTTATGTATGGTAGAAATTGATGGTTGTGGTGGGATATGGGACAAAACTTAATGGTTGTTATGGAATCTAGGGCAAAAATTGACAGTGTGAAAGGTTTTTGTAATGGTGGCTACGGTGGCGGTGGTCTTCAGAAAGGATGCGGCGACCACTGGCGAGAAAGGAGGTGGCGATAGATTTGGTGATTGGTGGAGGCCGTAGGCGGTGGGAATGGGGGTGAGAGTGGGTTGCATATCGGTAGTGGCAATGTTGGTGAAGAAGGAAGGTGGAAGATGGAAGGTATAAGATGAGAGAGAGAGAGAGAGAGAGAGAGAGAGAGAGGTGTTTTGTCAAAAATGTCCCGCAAAGTTGAGTTAAATTACCATTTTGACAAGTTCATTAGCGGGAAAGTGGTCGCGGGGTGTTTCGTGACACACTTATGCAAGTTTTATAGCGCGAGATAACTAAAACTAATTTTGAACCGAAACACGCTACCCCGATAAAACTTAAGAGCGCCCGATGCAATTGACCCTTTATAAGAAACTCATATCATTGTCACTATATGATTAAGGTTTCTTCTAAACAGTACGATAACTAAATTATTAACCTTCATGATCCTAAACATCGGTGCAGTGGCATGGTGGCCTTAGTTAAGAGTTTAAGCACAGGAAAATGAGATGGGGTTGGATATTAATTATTTTACATCATTTGGTTATTGGTAATCAGTAGGAAAAAGGTACAGTCACATGATATTTTGTTCTTATAATTCTACGTCATTCTGGAATGCATTTTTGGAAAGAGTGTAGGTAAAACTGTAAGAGAATTAGATGATTGCATCAAATATACAAGTATATTATGCTTTTAAGTTAGTTGATAAATACACAAGTTACAAACCCTGCAAAAATGATCACAGATTAGAAAACAAATATGTTCATCGTGCATCACTAAATTCACTACGTTTGATATCCAAAATCAATCAATTTCATTTCAAAAACTTAGCCTGATATGTATCTGGAGAAAAGAACGTAATTACATTCAAAGCAATATATAACATATAAAAGACATACTACTAAATCGTCGCTACTGGATAGGCTAATTGCAAGAACAAAATGAAACATGGTACAATGTAATACACAAAGACTTAGGGTGTGTTTGATAATGCAATTAAGTACTTAAAACTTAAAGTTTTTAATAATTTTTAATTAAGTGCGTTTGATAATACTAAACCTTGTATCACTTAAAAAATTAATTCCTATAAAAAACAGACTAAAATTTTAGGTCAGGGTAGATTTACTTAATGTTGAACACTTAATTTTAAATGAGATGATTAAAAGTTATTTAACATGTCTTTACATAAAAATAGTAATTACCACCACGATATCACCTCAATTAATTTGTTTCACGATATTGTCTCAATTAATTTGCTGGCAATACCGCTTCCACCACAATATAACTATCACCATAATCATTATTTTCTTTTGCTACCACTATCACCACCACCATCGACACCATCACAAGGACAACGTCACCTCCACAATATCGTTGCTGTTATCACCACGTCCACTTCTGCAAAAAACATCTAAAGATCCATCACACTACATCTACTATCACGACCACTATGTCGTCGCCTATCGCTATCACCACAATTATCAACACTACGTATTCACGGATCATTAACGCCACAATTGACACCTTTTTGCCATCGCCGCCAGTACTACTCCATCGTCACTGCCACCACTATCACCAACATGATTTTAGCTCCCAAAAAAAAGTTATAAAGTATAGAAACAAATGCATAATTTTGTAAAATGGATAAATTTATAAATAAATAATTTTCAGACATCTGCTTTTGGTTTACCAAACATATTAACTTATTTTCAGTAAAAATTCAATCGCTTAAGATTATTAGTTTTACAGTGCTTAACTTTTTAAGCACTTAAATTTCAGTTTTATCAAACAACCCCTTACTTGAGAGTAGGTTCCTCCTTCTGCATAAAATAAAAAATAAGAGATTTAATCAGATTTCACCTAATGCTTTGAGCAAAGGAAAAAAAAAAACCCCGAATCTGAAGGCATTGATAGCTAATTGCATGGATAAGGATAAATGAACAAATAATCAAATAATATGAGATGTCTCGAAATACAAAAAACAAAAACTCAAAAATTACAACTGCATATTTAAATCATGGGTTAAGAGGAACCGATCTGGATGTAAATTGCCAAAAAAAAGAAGATAAAGACCGAAAAGATTAAGATTGAACATATACCGCATAAATCAAAACGTAGATTAATCGAAGGATGGGGCTCCGCTACTAACAAAAAGGTTTATGACATTTTTTTTTTGTTTAATCAATAATTGTACTCAAAAGAATCAACTAAAATTGGACAAAATAAACATCACAAATTTATAACAAAATTTTCCGAAGAGAAACGAAATTAATTGTTGACGAAAGAAATGAAATTACGAGTGTATGGAAATGCGGAGATTACTAATATATATCTATATCTATATTATCTATAAAAGAACTAATGTTGTAAATCATTTATGGACAATTATGTCATCCGTTAATTACGCAAATAACAATCATACCCTTCATTTATGAATCCTTTTTAAATTTGATTAAAATTAAATGAACATTGGATAATGAACATATGTTCTAACATTGGAAAATGAAAAGTCTCGTGATAAAGAAAAATAAAACAAAAAAATTTATTTTTTACTCCCTTTCTAATTTGGTTGAAATGAAATAAACATTGGATAATAAATGTTCTCTAAATATTAGCTAATGAGAACTGTGATATATATTTTTTTCTTGT
This sequence comes from Escallonia herrerae, assembly GCA_033070095.1. Taxonomy (NCBI): domain Eukaryota; kingdom Viridiplantae; phylum Streptophyta; class Magnoliopsida; order Escalloniales; family Escalloniaceae; genus Escallonia; species Escallonia herrerae. The sequence goes on along the minus strand of JAVXUP010001243.1, from coordinate 170,384 downwards.
ATTTTTTGGTTAGTGAACAATTAAATAATTGTAAAACTGAAACACAAAAATAAAATAAAGAAATTGAAATACTTGAATAATCATTCAAGAAACAAAACATTGTTGAAAAAATAAAAATAGAAAAAAATAAAAAAAACAAGGTTAATATGCATAAAATTGGGGAGCAAAAAATAAGGCTTAAATACTGTGCAAATTAACAACCACTTTATACATAAATTGTACTGCTCTTTAAAGCGAGATTATTGACTATTAAGAATAAAGAACAACATTGGTACTAAGCATGCGAAAAATGCTGCAAGAAAGTTACAATCACGGAAAAGGGACAAGCTTGTAAGAATGAGAAATGTGAACTTCTAATTCTTATGAATCAAGATAAACTAGAGAATTAAGAATATTTATTTATTTTAACAGAAATATTGTTGATTAAACGATATTGATAAAAGCAGGTACATGTTGAAATTGGCCGTGATTAGAAACAATCAACAGCCATTCATAATTTTGTTCGACACAATCAAAATTTAAATTGGATATCCAGTCTCAAAATTGATACAATCAAAGAAGGTACACAAAATTCATAACTATATGCCTTATAAAAATTTAGGCAAGAACGACATCTAACACTAAAAATTACACGCAAAATAGAAAGAACCTTGAGAAAATGGAAGGGAAAGAATTCAACTTCATCATTTGAATGGACAAAAAGGTTGAAAATGACGGAATCTGAGCAGGGCCGATAGCACACAAAGTTAAAGAATACCATCCAACTCAAGAAATATGATAGAAACCATCTAATGACAGCTGAAGATTCAGTGCACAAAAAAGAAAATCACTTTAATGAAGGGCAAGATGATATTATATAATAAAGTAAAACTATATCTTCTCATTCTACATGCTAAACGCTGAAAGTCTACTGTCTGCATCATGAGTGACTCTTATAACATAAAATTGATTTTATACACATTTACTGTATCTTATTATTGAAATCAGAAACGTACATTAATTATAATATTCCTATATATTGTTTTATGTATAATTGATTTATATACAATTGCATTGTAATTTTCTATATTGTGAGTGTTAGTTTATCGTTTTGACCTATAATGTTTCAATCAGCTTCTCATTGATTGTTCGCTAAAAACTTCCTTTCCTTCTTTTGGTAGTTAAGAGAAAAGGAACTGATCTCCTCCTTCAATGCCGTAATCAACAGACAATAGTTTTTCCTTTGTAAACTTATTTGTTTAAATAAAAAAAAGAAAAAAATTGTCTTTCTAAGACGTTGAATTCTTCTTTCTTGTTTATTATTATTATTAATAGAATTCTATAAAAAAAATCTTTATTTTTGTCTTTTCGTTATGAATTGAAAAAAAAAAAGAAACTTACAGAACCAAACCAAACTACAATAAAATGATGAAAATTATAAATCTTAACTGTATACCATAAACCAATCTAACAGATTACAAAAATAAAGACGTAAATTGATTCTTTTAAAAGTTTTTTCATTTACTTTTTTTTTCCAGCAGTAACATCAAACGTTTCTTCAATCCAGAAGCCTGGAAAGAAGATTTCTAAACATTGATCACAATTGCAAATATCAAATATGCATTTTTTCTAGAACAAGTCACATAAGAAATAAGAATATAATTGAATTTATTATTTGATCCAAAAAATTAATAATATCACTTTAAAATTACTCTCGGCCATGTGTACGTGTAAGGCACGTGCTCCATATTAATAAGAGCGAAAAATTATGAAAGAAAGAGGATTGAGAGTAGAAAGGAAGGTGGAGCCACGAGGAAGGTGGGTTCTATCGGGTGGCACGTAAGTAATTAAAGGCAATATCGTGGGCAAATGCTAAAATGGCTGGAAATGAGTTTTATATTAGGGCTAATTACACCTATGTCCCTGAGGTTTGGGGGTAATTACACGCGAGGACATAAAGTTTCAAAATGTAACATTCCGTGACCAAAAGTGTTTCAAATGTATCACCCATGTCCATCCGTCAGGTTTCCGTCCAAAAAAGTGTACTTTTTTAATGATGTCAGCAATACGTATTTTTAAAATGTCAAAACTACCCTTGTATGTATATACTGATTAATTTTTAAAAATTTTAAATTCATACTATAAACCCTACTTTTCATTGTCTTCGCCCCCCCTCCCAACTCGCCGGCAGCCCCATTACCGGGCGCACAAGCGGTCGCCGGCGACTAACTCCAGTCCCCGCTGCAAGCATCGCGCCGCTGCCACCACCTGTCGACGGCCAACAAATTCGGTCAGTTGCCCCATCACCGGCCGCACAAGCGGTCGCCGGGGACTAACTCTGGTCCCCACTGCAAGCATCGTGCCGCTGCAAGCATCGCGCCGCTGCCACCACCTGTCGACGGCCAACAAATTCGGTCAGTTGCCCCATCACCGGCCGCACATGCGGTCGCCGGCGACTAACTTCGGTCCCCGCTGCAAGCATCGCGATCAACTCCAGCGCTCCTTCACCGAGCGCCATCACCAACGCCTCCGCAACCACCGTGCCGCTACCACCACCACCCGGGATTTATCACCGGTGCCATCTCGAGGTCAACTACCCGTCTTTTCCTGATCGACCAGTAAAGGCGACGCCGGAGACGGGGAAAGGAAAGGGGAGGGTGGGAGAAACAGGGAAGGGGAAGGGGTAGGGTGGGGGTGACGGGGAAGGGGAAGGGGAGGGTAGGGGCGACGGGAAGGGGTAGGGTGGGGGCGACGGGGAAGGGGAAGGGGGAGGCACAGGCGACCGGGTGCTGTGGGAATGGGGTTGGGGGGTGGGGGTGGGAAGGGGGAGGGGGTTGGTGGGTGGTCCCAGGGGCAAATCAGGATTTCAACTTTTATTTAGGGGCAATTTGGTCTTTTTGTCAAAACCGTTAAATATTTTTATATTCCATCTGTCAACGGACATAAGTGTTACATTTTGAAACTTTGTATCCTCACGTGTAATTATCCTCAAACTTCAGGGACATAAGTGTAATTAACCCTTTATATTATGTCTAATAGAAACTCTTTTATATTACTCCTGTGTATAGAAACTTTAAGAAAGCCCTAATTAGATTAGATCGACCCATTGCAGTCGTCTTCTCAGTCGTCTTCTTACGGCGTCAGGAGAAGAGAACGAAGTAGACGACTCACCCAAACTGGTCGCCGCAGGATCTCGCCTTCGTATCTCGCCGCCGTCGCCGGATTCCAGCAACAGGTACCTTCGTCTTTCTCTCTGATCTGTTTCTTTTTCCTTCTTTACTGAGGTCTCCTCCTTTCTCTCTCATCTCTCTCTCGTTTCGGTACATTCGAAGATGACACTATTGATGTAGATTGAGCCCCTGGTCGAAGGAAAGAGATAATGGTTGTGTGACGTTGTAAGAGTGTTTAAGTAGTGAAGTAATTTCCTGTGACCTTGCAAGAGTTCCCTGTTTCGGTTTGGGCGGTGAAGAAGACGGCGCTTTCCCTGTTTCTGTTACCTGTTTGCATGACTTAGTAAGAGTTAGTAGCAAAGTACTTTGTTATGTTATCTACCATGTTTTTTTTTGTAATATATTGCATTTAACTTTTAAGTATGGACTTTTATTTGAGTTGCTTGTTTTGTGGTTATTGATTATTGTTTACTATTTTAGACGTAGATTGTATTTGATATTTAATGAATACACACACACACACACGGAATAAAAATATATAAAGAAATTCACCGTGTCCTGCGGTGTCCAAATTTTGGTTTTCTGGAAGTTCCGGTGTCCCGGTTGGTGTTGGACTCGGTGTCCGTGTCCGTGCTACTTAGGTTTGGTCTTATTAGCGTGCTTGATAGGAAGTTTAGCTTTGTTAGTGAATTTTAGTTCGATATAGTTGACAAATCTTTCTGATAGTGTCATTTCTACGACTTTCAAGCAGATGAGTTTGGAGTGTGGTGTTTCTTGATTAAGATTGTGTTCGTAGACTTACGTGGAAAAGCCTCTTTTCATACGGTTGCTTTATTTTAAAACTTATGAGGGCCTTAGGTGGGTTGCTGGGAGCTATTTGCCTAATATGATTAAGATCTCCTCTTTTTTTTTTTTTTTTTCATTTTTTGCTTCGCTCATTTTTCTTTGAGAATGTTATAAAACAAAACATCTCAATAACCATTCAAACTAACTGTACCACTTCTTTTTACTTATGATAATGTAAACAATATGTGGTGTGAAAAGTCGGGTGGTCAGTAATGACAAGGAAGTCATCCATTTTACACTCTTCTAGCTCTTCCTCCTCAAGTGCTTACATATAGGAGTTCCAGAATGAATCTATAATGACTTGGTGATTCGAGTTGTCACCCTTTGCATCCACTTCATTTTTTTACAATCAGATGATTTTGGATCATCGAAATTGTTGAAAAAGTGTCAACCAGATGAAATTTTTTATCCTGTTGGCTATTCTATGATTGTTATTGATTGAGGCCTAATTATAATTAGCTCGGTGAAATGCTTAATGATGCTACGTTAAACATTATCTATATTTTCTTACCGAGACATTTTTTATCAGCTTGTGCTCGAGTCGCCTGTCCTTGGAGAACCTTTGGAGCGCAATTGATGCTCAAATAACTTTGGTGGCTGTCTTTTCCAGAAGATACTTTGGAAGGTTGGATCAGCTTTCAATTCTGTTTATAGTGGTCCAAGACACATTATTTGAGGTGCCTAGGTACCATTTGTACATTCCGAGCTTCTTCCAGATCTGAAGGTGCATATGGTTCTGAACTCAGTTGAGTTGTAAACAATTTATGTTGAACGAAAAGAAGATGCTACCTTATTCGAAGAAATCAAATATTAGCTGGACTCCTACTCCGTCCTTATGCGTCTTATTTATGCTTTCTGGGACATCTGAAGTAGAGAGGGTGTTAACACTTTGAGGTAGAAGAAACCATGGAGCAGATTTCAGAGAAAAAGTTTCCCGTCGATGCAAAAGATTATAAGCTATATGAAGAAGTTGGAGAAGGTGTCAGTGCCTCTGTATTTAGGGCTCTCTGTATACCACTAAACGAGATTGTTGCAATCAAGGTTCTTGATCTCGAAAAGTGTAATAATGACCTGGTATGTAGGATTCTCTTTTGCTCATTATTCCTTGTCAGTGGCCTTTATTCTCCCATGTTTGTCCTGTCAATGTCTTCTTCTGTCATATTCTGGCATAACTTTATGGTATATGAATGATGTTTATCTAAAGATTGTTTTTCCGCCTTTCTTATTTCATATCGGATTATGAACACATTTATCATGATTTTATTTTTCCCTTATAGCTCAAGAAAAGAGTGGGTTTTCATAAGGTACTTAGGTTTCTGTCCCCTGAGATGGATTTCGGGAAGATTGAAGGCCAAAAGCATTTGGCAATTCATAAGTTCGAATCCATTATAGTTGGAAGTGCATAGGCTAACCGTAATTGACGGGAATTCAGAGTTGCAAGTAGAATCAACTCCCAACCCCTAAGTGGTGTTGGTTATAAAAACCTCAAATCCCTATGATTGGGAAGATAGCATCATAAGGAAAATACAAACCCCAGCAACTGCATAAGCAAAACTGAACCACCCCGCTTTTTAGTTGTCTCCATTGCCTCCATTCCATCGCCGTAGTGTTTTGGTAGATAGGCACCTATGAAGCACGGGTGCTTCAAAAGGGGGGGAGTATCAGGGTCGGGTGCGCATCGGTCACGGGTGCGGCTCGGATGCGTGTCGGGTGTGCACCCGTTAATTTCTATTTATTTTTTATTTGTCGAAATTCGGGTGCGGCTTGGGTGCGGATAGGATACGATTCGGGTGTGGATCCGACACTTCGGGGGTTGAAACATAATTTCCAGAAGATATTTCAAGGGTTAAACATGAAATTTAAATTTTGTAGGGGTGAAAACATAAAATCAGAGTTACTTACCAAATTAGGGCATACTCATCTGATAGAGAGAAAGAGAGATCGCAGCAGCCGCGACCTCCCTCGACACCGGCGACCTCCCGCAACACCCATCGAACAGCCGCGACCACCCACAACACCACCGAACAGCCGCGACCACCGTCGACACCATCGAACAGCCGCGACCACCCGCGACTACCAGTGACTACCCTCGACCACCCGCAACCAGCCGCGACAACCCGCGACCTCCAGCGACCACCCACGACCTCCAGTGACCACCCGCGACCTCCGACGACCTCAGGCAACCTCCGGCGATCACCCGAGAAGACTTCTAGTCACCTCCGGCAGCATTTCTCCAAATATAAGTCTCCTCTTCCTTTCTTCTATCTTTAAATCTCTCTTTGTTACCTTTTGTGACTTGGATGTGGATTGTGAATTGAAAGTTGGAACCAATTTATACAGTGTTTATTGTTTAACATGTGTCAAAGGCTTAAAGCAGCGGTTCAATAGTTAAAAATTGAGGGATGTTGAAACCAATTTTGCAAACTTTGATGCTATATTGTCACTTTTGTTATATACATATGATCTATTTGGTGGTGGTTTTTATGTATTTGATGGTATTGTACTACTGTTGAATGGTTGAATTAAATTGCACTCCGTCTTTTTATACACTTTTTAAGATCCAAATTGCTTAGAAATTTAATAATAATTGTACATAATAAAAAAAAATATATAAAATATTTGCCGTATCCCAGCCGCACCCGTATCCTAAAATTTTCAAAAATGCCGTATCCGCGTATCCGCACCCGCACCGGAATCCGTGCTTCTTAGATAGGCACTAAATGATAAGTTGGTGCTATAGGGAGAAAGCGAGTGTGAGAGGGCAGAAGCTTCCTCGAGAAAATCATGTGCGCAGCACCTTTTTATGCTGTTTAAAATTGTCACATTATAAATAATTGTGATACATGGAAACATAAATTTTGTGTCTATGTGCATAAATATTTCTCAAAAAGTGAGTACGAGAATCTTCTTTGGAAGCCTAACAAAGTTACATTGTTTAGTGCTACTCATATAATTTACCTACTATCCATAGCCCTAGCCCTAGACTGCTCTGGCTCCGCTCCGCTCCCCACTCCACTGCTCTTTAGTGAAGTAGTATGCACATCCTGCCATCATTACACCCACTTCAAGATCTGAGAACAGGAAGGGTTCTCCGAGTTTATAACTAAAAACCCATCATGTGATAATACTGCCTCTATATTTCCCCTCTTCAGACTTACCTGTTAGCTTCCCTCTCGACGACACTTGAGGTCTCCGGTTTTGTTTGGCTATCGGCAATACACCGATTTTTATGATCCAGATTGAAACTTGTTGATCGGATTTGTATAGACGTTCCCGAGCCTTGTACACACCGCCCACCACACTATGGGAGCTGGCGATGCCCGAAGTCGTTGGATAGCCACAATAAATCTGGCTCACTCCATTTCCCCCATGTATATGTATATGCTATGAACTGAATTTGCATGAACAAATCAATGAATTAAAGTGTCTTCAATATTTTCTGATCATGGGTTTCTCTCTTCTGGAGTAGAAAAGTGAATTTATTATGTTCTTTTTCCTATTCCGTAATGACTTCAAATTGGTGGATCAATTTGATCTATAATCTCTTAACTTTATAAGAAATCTTTGATTCACTGAAGCTTAGCTCTTAAGGTACTGGATTCAGGAAGAGAATGTGATGGAGAGCTGGGGACGAGAGAAGAGGGAGGGGCTATGTTAGGTGCTTGCTGAATTAGAGGCTTTAAGGAGGTAAATAAGTTGGATATTTGGGGAACCTAAAACTATGTACTTTTGGAAGGCTTCTTTACGAAATTGTACTAAGAAGCTTCTCATATTCACTTAACCCTAAATCTGAAGCAAAAAGTTGTGGAATATATGTAAGATATTTATATGCTGATTAACTCTAAAATTTTTGGGACCTGTCAAACAAGAAATCATAAAGTTTTAGGGAGAACAAATACACGAGTCACACAAACGGAAAATGACGTGGTTCTGTTCACCATCTCTGCTCAAGTTTTTGAAAAATGAGTGCAACACTTTCATGCATAATTTGCATCAATCCGAGAAAATCATCATTATATGTAGCAGGTATACTGTTGTGTGATGATGCAACATTGAAATGGGTCATTTATAAAGATGTGCGACTTTGATTAAACCAGATCGCGAATTCGACTAATCTAATTCATGGTTGACAGTAATCTTGCATCCAAAATATCAGTGCGTATCACTACCTTGTGGGTGGCAAGTTAAGGCTTATAGCAGGCACCACAACCTCAATAAGCCGTCAGCATAAAACGATGAGTGGTTGAAATACAACTATTATCTAAATAGCATCTCAAATCCCTTTTGTGACCCTTTCTGTAATGAGAACTACTTTAATCTGAATGTTTGTTGTCCTTGTGAAAGGGGATGTTTATAGGATTTCATGACCCCTGAAGGAATTTGGCATGGCATGAGTGCTTTGAATCGTGTAATTTCTTGTTCTGAAGGGAAGAAGTGGATGCATGTGCGGCTGATGCTTTTCTTTTTCGACCTTATTCTTTTTCGACCTTATTCTTTTTCAGACTAGAATATAATTCTGCAGTCCCATTCGTTCTTTTTCTTTGTGAACTTTTCAGGATGGAATTCGTCGAGAGGTTCAGACGATGACGTTGATTGATCACCCAAATTTGCTGCGGGCACATTGCTCTTTTACTACAGGCCACAGCCTTTGGGTTGTAATGCCATACATGTCTGGGGGATCATGCCTTCATATAATGAAGTCCTCTTATCCAGAAGGTTTTGAAGAGCCTGTCATTGCCACGTTATTGCGCGAGGTCCTTAAAGCTCTTGTTTATCTTCACGCCCATGGCCACATTCATAGAGATGTGAAGGTATTAGTAATAGCATTGCACTTGGTTCTCTTGCTGGAATCGTTGGCTTTGTTGTGTTCTCACAAGTCTGATGTTTCAAATTCTCAACGATCTTCATGAATAATATGGCCCTTGTTGCTAATTTATCTCGTGGAATGTGGTTTGACTGTCTTATGAGCAGTACCTTTTAAGTACTTATATTATCGTATGCGCTGAAAATTGGTCGGTTATGCCTGTAGGGCTTGTCCTTATTCTTTTTTTCACCTCTTTATTTTCATGTTAGTCGACATGTTACATGGTGACTTGACCACCCAGGATAAGTCCCCAATTTCGTTGTATAAAACAAAAGGTTTCTGTCCGTCATTTTTTTTTTCTGCTACTTGCTATTGGTCTTACTCCCTTTTCTTTCCTACTCTTTCCAGGCCGGGAACATATTAATTGATTCTAATGGTTCAGTCAAGTTAGCAGATTTTGGAGTGTCCGCATGCATGTTTGATACTGGGGATAGGCAACGTTCAAGAAATACTTTCGTTGGAACTCCTTGCTGGTACTTTATCTCCTTCAGATATTTGCCTTTTGTTGCTTGAGATCCTAAATATTCGTTCCAAAATGATATCCTTCAAACAAAATCGTGTTTTTATTTTTGTATATAATGTTTGCTAACTCTGAAATGTTATCCCAGGATGGCTCCTGAGGTTATGCAGCAACTGCACGGATACGACTTTAAGTGAGTGTTTGCTTAATTAATATGTGAATTTTTGTTACATTCTTCTCTCTATTTCTGGTAGACCGTAAGACCTAAGTAGGTGATTTAATATGTTTTTCTGTAAACAGAGCAGACATTTGGTCATTTGGCATAACAGCACTAGAACTTGCTCATGGTCATGCACCATTCTCCAAGTATCCACCAATGAAGGTTAATCACATATCTCTTTTCCTCAAAACTCTCGTATGCGTAGATGTACAGGCCTAATTCCTTATGTCGATGATTGATTCTTTTTCTCTATGTACCGCTTCTCTTTTTCTAATTGTAGGTTCTGCTAATGACCCTACAAAATGCTCCACCAGGTCTCGACTATGAAAGGGACAAGAGATTTTCAAAGGTCTGTCTCACTAATTAAAACTGTATGTCTCAGAATATTGTTTCTGACGATGTGGTTTTCTTGCAGTCTTTTAAGGAGATGGTAGCTGCTTGCTTAGTGAAGGATCCAAAGAAACGTCCCTCTTCTGAGAAGCTTTTGAAGCATCATTTCTTCAAACATGCACGGGCAACTGATTATCTGGCACGTACTATTCTTGACGGCCTTTCCCCTCTAGGTGATCGCTTTAGATTGCTAAAGGTCTCGTGCTCATCTCAAGCAATTTCCTTGAAGTTTCTGAGTCTGTCAAAAAACAAGCATGACGTCCTTTTCTCTAATTACTTTCACTTTCTCTAAGTTCTTGCTACTGTTGCAGGCAAAAGAAGCGGATTTTCTGGTACAAAACAAAGCATTATATGGGGACAAGGAGCATTTATCTCAGGTGAAAATTCCGCAATCCTTTAGCTCTCAGTATGAAACAGATGCGATGGGTACATCCTTTTATACAAGAGAGTATGCGCTTGTTATTCTGAATGCCTGCACAATAGCTGGGAGCCATCTAGCATTACAACTTCACTAAAACAAAGTAGAAGTACAAGGGAAAGTAACCCTCACAGCCCTCCTGGCGATGACTCCTGGATAGAGCACACTCCTCAATGCCACACATCTATAAGAAAGGAAATTCAGAGGATCTGGACAAGAGGTTAAGAGGCTTTATGCCCTAAAAACAACTTCTAACCGACCCAACAAGTCCAAATATCTACGCAACCAGAAAACAATTCAAAAAGCAGCACATTAATCAACTTAAACGTACAAACAAGAAAGCCAAAAGAATAGACCAAAATATTCGTCGACCCAACCAGCAGTTGGAGCTACTCACAGTAATCACCATGGAAACAGTTCCATTTTACAAATTTGAATGTATAGAAAGATGATTAGACCTTATCTGGTGTCGTAATCCAGGTTTTTTATACCTTTTTTGATCCCTCCATATCCTATATCCACTTATCCTGGCTGGCTAAACGAACGGATCCTTAGGTTGATTTTTTATGACATTATATTATACGTGAATAAAAGAGTACTTGGGCAGACTGATCAGCCAAGTATTGCTAGATATATTGCATCTATTTTGACAGATGATGCTTAATGAGACACTAATAAGTTGTCAGGAGGGGTGATGCAAAAATGGAAAGCTTAAACAAGCAACAAAAGTATCAAAAGTTCGGTTAGATCGGTTTGATGTAAGCTTAATGCTAGTAGGCTGTTAGGAGGAGCCAATGAAATTATACGTATTTGGGTAAGGAGAGCAGCTGAAAAGAAAATAATGAGACACAAAAAGTTGGCCAAAAACATGGAGCTTCTTCTTGCTTTGAATCTTCGATAAGGGTGTAACTTTAATGGGTTGGGTTGGTTTTTTACCCAACCCAAAAAAACCCATATGCTTAAGAAGCCCAACGAGCTTTAACCCAAGAAAGATTGAATAAATTGGGTTGAGTTGGGTTAGTCGGCTTTTTTGGGTTTCAATGGGTCAATCAAAATAGAATAAACATGTTTATAAATAAATAAAAAGTGGAATGGTGGTGGCCGACGATGGCGGCAGCCTCCATGGTGGTGGCTGCCGGCGGCGTCGGAGCGGTGGAAGTGGTGGCGCGGCAGCATGCGACTGGCGGTGAAGGCAGACTGCGGCGGCGGCCGCAGTGGCCTGTGGCGGTGGCCGCAATGACCGGCTGCGGGTTGGGACGGCCGCGGTGTCTAGCGGCTGCCGGCGATGGTGGTGCCTGCCTGCCGGCAGTGGTTGTTCAAAAATGTGACTTTTTACCAGATGGGTTTTAAAAGCCCAACCCTAATAACCCACTATTATATAAGCTTAGCCCATTCTAACCCATTTTATATTTAGGCGGGTTGGATTGGGCAAAAATTTAAAAATTTTTGGGTTGGGTTGGTTAAAAGCATAAAGCTCAACCAAAGTTGCAGCCCTAATCTTCGACAGAAACGCATGTGCTTCTATATGTATATATTATAAATCTTATGCGGTTGCAAAGTACAGCTTACCTTTCAGCGCATGCATAAAAGTGCAGATGCATTCTTTCCATTATACGTACATCGAATATCATGGATTCTTTTGACTTTAATTCTGAGTATGGTTATCATGCAGCAAGAATATATTCGAGGAATCAGCGCGTGGAATTTCAATCTGGAAGATTTGAAGAATCAGGCTGCTCTTGTATGTTTAAGTTAATGTGATTTGGCAAAAATGCCGTATCTGATGGGACAATATGCGTATTTGGTTTTGCATATTTTTACCTGCAATGCTCCTGGCAGATTCAGGATTATGATGACATATCAAACTCAGAAGATCCTAATGCAAGTGGAAAGAGAAGGGACGGGCACGATGATGTTGGTTTTCCAGCGGAGAGGCTGTCACCTGAGAGAGCTCATCATTCAGATGCTGCACCACAACTTGAGGTGCCTTTACTACCTATGCTAAAGCGATCTCCCCCACCCTCTCGTCTCCTTGTTGATTGCATGCTGTATTAGTTTTTATGCTTCAATTTAGGTTGTCATTCTTTTAGATGTTTAACATTCTGCCTACGATCTCAGGATGCACTCAACGACATTTCTAATTTGGCGAACTCGCTTGCTGCATTTCCTGTTAAACCGCTTCAAGCACTCAAGTATGACTATATCCGCTTAGGTTTTTCGCTAATTATTTGAAAGCCAGACCTCCTGAACTGTACATTCGAACAGGTCATGGATTTAACTATGGAATTTGATGTTATATTAACATCATAATTGAGTAGATATAAACACGAAAGCATAAATATAAACGATGCATCAAAGAAAATTGGCATCTAGTGTTTTCATTACTGGTTCAATGCTTGTCTCTGTTCCACGGACTCTCTGATTTGCCCAAGGACCCGTGTTGACCCAGCAGGACACCGAGAAGTACAGAATATGTGTCGGACTTGACAGTTTTACCACTTTCATCGATGACAGCCCCAAAGGTGAAAAAGCGAGGGAGGAAAAGGTTGGTGACAGTCTTTGGTAGTCACTAGCATCGAATGAAAAGAAGAAAATCAGATCAGATAGAGCTTTCTCCCTTAGGCGTCAGCGTCAGATCTGGCGTCATCGAGCTTGGCGTATTCCTTGGCGCAAATCAGTCAGTAGTTATAGAGACAATTCAAACTTCTTGCTGCCAGCTGTTGATTTATATATGCTACTTTTTGTTCTTTTGCGCTCAACTTGATTTCTTTTGATTGTGGTTATTTTGTCTTATAAATGAGCCCAATGACTTTTGGATACATTTATGGTTCATCTTATTTACTGAACCACATACTGCTCTGCAGAGGCTGTTTTGATGTTTTTGAGGACAATGCGAACAATTGTAGTCCAAGTTGGAAAGATTCCGTGAAACCAGATTCTGAACGGGAGAGTCAGTTACAGTCATCTCCAAAAGCTGAGGAACAGGAACCTGGAAGAGAAGATGGTGAGAATCTGAGACAAAGTAATCCGTTACCACGATCTGCTATTCCTGGGCATAAATATTTTCTGAGTGGTTCACTGCTACAGGATAACGTTCTTTCTCCTAAAAAGTTAGTTGGTGATGGGGACAGGTCAGTGTATGCTCCTTGGTGCTAGATTTGGAAATTCGTAGTCTTTTCATCTCTTAAATGGCATTTAGTGCGTGGTTATCAAATATCTAGAATAATGGGGCATTGCAAAAGGAAAGTAAATTTTGAAGTTAACGGAGTGTTTCATTTACTGTGGATTCACAAAATCAGCAGTTCTTCTTCTATGTTTTGGGTTGCTGATTTTCTGAAGTTAAAGACTATGATAGGGACTATGGGTGGATGTAGCAACCTGACAGATTGTATTATGGGGTGGAGTGGGCCTTCGGCGGAACGTGTACTTTGTTCTTAAGCCTTCGCTGCGGGATGATTTTTCACTGGGAAGAGCAGCGTAGTTGCCTATCATTCTGTCCCTTTCCATGGGTTGGGGTCTGGTATTTGCGTGGGGATTTAACTAGCAGCAGTCACCTTCTTGGGCCTTATGCTCAACTTTGCTTTCCTCTCTGTCCGTTATGGGTTTTTAGAACTCTTTAGTTCGTACTTTTTTGGTTGTAAAATTAAGAGAAATATCAGGCTGGGCAATATCTGGGGCTGGCCAGGAGCACTTGTCCCACACCAGCCTGAAGGTCCATGTGGTAAGGCCATGCTGGCATGGCGTGTTCCAACATGTTCCATTGAACTTGCACCTAGGGAATTATAACGAAAGTCCTAGTTTAACGTTAATGGTCCTTGAACATTCTAGTTTTAAAATTTGTTTCTTGCTGCATGCTTGCTCTATGGGTTCAACGGCTTATAACACCATTATATTACAGGAGATAAAAGGATGAACTACTAAAACTATTAGAACTTGACTGCTGCAGTGTCCTGAATCAGATGCCTAAACACATATATTTACTTGATATATATGCTCGGCAGCTATAACGTACACAAAGATGTTAACGGAACTTTATCAAGTTCCATGGACCAGTTTGTGTAGTTCCTGTCCTCCAGAACTACCTTGCTACCCTATAATTCTCTTCCACACTTCTTGGCTTCTGCTGATATTGGTTTGAATTTTGTTGCTGTACGCATATTACAACTGCAAAAACATGTGCATGGCTTTACTTGTTCCCCCATTAGTGTGATGCTATTCCTAAATGGAGCTTCTTAATATCTGGTGGTTGTCTTTTACTGCTTTCTGAAATGCCATATATACTGAGGTCTGGTCATAAGCATAGTAATGTGGTTTTTATTATTAAAATGTGAAGGGATCATCAGTTACCAAGGTATCAACCTGAGCGGAACTACAGTGGGCCATTACAGTATCGTCAAAAGAGAGATATCAATAACCCTGCATCTGGTAGTTGTGATATCGTTATGTTTTCACATGTACTGCTTATCTGAATGGAATCCCAGTGTTTATTATCAGTGCTCTTACAAGTTTGTTTTTGCATTTTATCGGCTAATGCAGTGGAGGATGCATCTGAAGGAGCTGTTGTCCAACGTAAGGGACGTTTTAAAGTCACTTCAGCAGAGGTGAGTTCCGAGATGTCATTCTAATATTCTCTCTAGTTCTTCATGATAGCAGCTTAGATTATACTACTGCCATGTGCCAAGGATCTGTGTGCATCACATTCCCCTTTGATTTTCTCCCTTCATTTGAAACTGCTTTGTGAAGAAAATGAGTTTACCTGTTTGTTGTTGCATTTAGTTGGCAAGATTAGGCTTCATTATCATGTTAGATAAATATTCTTGCCTACCTGTATAAGGGTATAGAATATCTAATAAGACTGAGGAATCTTAATTGATACTGGTGTTTTCCTACACCATCAAAGATGAATTGCTTTCTCACTATTCTCGAAAAAGGGTGAAAAAAAAAGAACGAGGAAACTGTAGCATCTTTCGCATTTATTGTTGAATGGTTATCCTATACTTGTTTGAATGTTTTCCTACATATAATTGCTGGGTTATCCGATACTGTTTGAATGTTTTCCTACATATAATTGCTTTTTGTGTGCCTGTGCACGTGTGGTTCATGATTAAGGGCTTTCTGACTGGGCTGGGTGAAAAGTAGCAACTTTAGTTTACGGGCTTTCTTTCTTGCATTCAGGCTCCCACAAACAGCTTCTTTAACCCAGTGTCTGGGGGATTGACGAGTCCCACAACCCCAAGCCTTGCAGCTGCTTTGATTCTTCCTTCATTGCAATGCATTTTGCAGCATAATACTATCCAAAGAGTATGAATCTTATCATCTTAAAGTTTTGTCCTCTATATTGGGCTCTCCTAAGTTACTCCTTTTTGAATTCTTCAGGAAGAAATAGTTAGATTGATCAAGTATGTGGAGCAAAGCTCTGGTAATCTCTTCAATCTAAAATTTGTCACACATTAGCGATGTACGTTAACTGAAAACTTTGGTCTCATAGGACGTATGCTTCTCGCTACAGGCAATTTTATGGAGTTTGCTGAGGCAGGAAGTACTGAACTTTCACAAGTAATGCAGCATTTATTTGTTAAATTTCCTTGAGTTCTGGTAGCTGTAGATACATGCATAGTTGCTCATGAACCAACTTTTCAACTACATATTTACTCGAAAGAGTTACTATCAGTATCGTCAATTTTTGAACATGTTCACTAGGCTGTTCTTTTTGTAAGAGTATATTTTGAGAAAGGACTTCCATTGAGGGGGTGAACCCCATGTACAATGGAAGTATCCAAGTAGAAACGGGATCTCTAAAATCTATCCTAAATCATTCAAAATGTTTAACAAGTAATACATTCCCAGAGAAGAACAAAGATCTCACAAGGACTTGCTTCACATCTAAGCTTGAACATTAGTATCAACTGCTGGCATTGTTAGCCTGGCCAGTTGCTTACAATGCATATGATGGCTTACAAAATAATTTTCAAGCGCTGGCTCCTATGCTGATTTTGAATAGATAAATGCACGATGTAAATAGCTGCCTGTTGTTTTAATTTGTGATGACATGCAGATACCTCCTGCTTCTGCTAGGGAGAAAGAGCTGCACTCTCAGGTGATTGAATTGCAACAGAGGTATGGAATGTGACTCGTGTTTTCTTCTTTGTTTTTTTTTTTTTTTGTGGATTTATCCCAACATATTCTTATATTCATACTTAACTGGCTTGGTTTGAAATTTCAGCATTGGTAGTCTTGTTGAAGAACTGCAGAGACAGAAAGTGAAAAATACTCAGGTGTGTATCTATGTATTTCTTGATCAAAGAAAATTGTTGTCTTATGGGCACACTATCTAGTCAGGCCGTACACCTGTTTAAAATGCTCAAGAGATCACAAAAATTAGACAACTTGGGCTAGATAATCGACTGGCTGATAGAGTCGCATCCTTGAAGAGTGCGTTAAATATAGGCATAAACAGCATCATTGCCAATAAAAGATCTCATCTTGAGTTGTTTTAAGCATGGCCAATTTGCTTGCTCGTGGTTAGGACTCATCCGATAAGGTCCTGAAAACGTATATCGATCTTCTCTAGGCATCAATTTGACAAGTACACCTCTGCCCCTTAACTTCACGTCATTTGTTCCTCTATAGGGGTATAGGTCATTAGGGCGTTGAGGCCTGGTTTCTGCGCATTCTGCTTTATACTGGTTTGAATCTCTTCGTAATTCTATTTGCGAGTCTGATTGATTCGTCCTTTATGATTTTCAGTTGGAGAAGAAATTACATACTTTGGTCAAGATTAAAGAAGAAAGGTTCGACAATGGTGTAAGGCGATGATGGCGATACTTCCTCTGCCTGCCCCTGAAGAAACTAAAAACCTCGGTAAAGGAAAGGAGGGTTCGACAATGATGTACGGCGATGATGGTGATACTTTCTCTGCCTGCCCCTTAAACCAGTGGTTTTTCAACACCTTTCGGAGGTATTTCTCCCGACAGGTGCATAGTATTTTAGTGTACAGTATGTGGGAACGCAAGGCAGGCACTCCATTTTGAGATGATATTGAATCTCAAAAGTATATACGGTGTTGTAATTTAATGACGGGAAATAATAATTATAGTGTTCTCTCTCTCTCTCTCTCTGCCCCAGCACAATTATGAACTCATTCAATTTGTAATGCTGGGTTTTTGATAAATATATTATGGTGTTTCAAAAAGGAAAAATATAAATAAATCAACTATCTCGGCATTCCATTCAAGAAACTTTATTTATAATTTTTTTTTCTGTTTTTATTTTCATGGTTTCTGCAATCGGTTAGAAAATATGCTTTCGTACTTTTATCATTTTTACTAAAAAAAATTTTAGTTATTTTTTTTACATTCAGTTAAGTTTGGGTATGAAAAGTTGAAAACACTTGAGAGGTGTGTTCAGTTTTTTGTCACTGTTTAAGTAATTTTATTCAAAAGGAAAACTGAAAATGATAAAAGTATACAAAAAAAAATCCTTTTTTATTGTCATTGCAAATAGAAATGCAAACAAAAAATGAATATGATAAATGTACGGACTTGACCGATATGAGATTTGTGAGTAATATAGACGAGACTGTATATTTGCATGTAGTTCATACTAAGTATCCTCTTATTTTATCTTCTCCTTTTAGAGGAAAAAACGGAATCTTTATCTAAAGGAATGCATTAAGAAACTGTATAGTTGCATGTAGTTCATACCAGGTATTCTCCTATTTTATCTTCTCCTTTTAGAGGAAAAAACGGAATCTTTATCTAAAGGAATGCATTAAGAACCCCGGTTCGCATAGGAGTACGTCATGCTAATGTGCCTTGACCTTCTCGGGAGCTTCTTCTAGTATATAGAAAGCGGATTTGGTATTTAGATATTATTTGTATCAACGATTTGGCCAGTTAGGAATGATTCCATCATACTTCTCCATGGCTTGCACTCGTAGTAATGGCGTTGAAATGTTTTTCTTGCCGTTCTTTGCGTCAAATTTTACTTGTGTGATCGATGTTCCTATCTGTGTTTCTTGCATGTATTTGTTTCGCCCCTATTTGACAACCCAGGAATTCTCGTTGGTTTTACGTGTTATTCTCCTGTCAAGGGCGTTGTACTTTTGTTACTTGTCGCCCTTCGGCAGCCAACAGGACTGGTTGTTTATGTAAGTTGTACAAATAATCGATCTTTCTTTTCTTTCTGTAGCCTACAGAAGATGATATATGTTGCAATTCTATGTTAATGCATTCTCATTCACTTATCGGCTTATGGATATGTAATGACCGAGCATATCAAAATCCTTTCTGTTGACATGAACCAAACAAGAGTAATACCATGTCAGAAGGAACAAGTCCCTGGCAATCAACTCCACGGGCAATTAGAACCAGAAAGGCTTGTAACTCTGATATCTTTGCTTTCTTTCTATTAGTTATCGGCCTCCACTTGAAATATTGTGGCATGAGGTTACCATAGGCGATTTGCAATTACTGCAGTTACGACACCTTTCAGCGTCCCCTGCATTAAGCAGAAGAGATTTCATGATGCTGCAATGATGTTATTAAGGAAGCCAAAGAAACGTCTAGCATGGATGGGAGAGGGTCAGTAATAGGAATATTGATCCTCTATAGTTGCAAAGGGAGGAGCTACTGTAAGTTTAAGGTGGTACCACAGAGTGGTCCTTTAGACCAAGGGAGAGCACCAACGGCAGGGAAGAGCCACAGTTGCTACACACATCAGAAAACAGATAGCGATGGATAAGGATTAAATCGATGTCAAAAGCAAAATTGTTTAATCCAATCTATCGTGACTGGTCAGTTAATCCTCTCAAAAAAGGGGTTATTTCTAGTGTAGATTTACACAAGTGTGATTTTTCTCACGGACTTCTACAAAAAAAATTAGTTGTCCTGGAGATATACCTTATATGCTCAATCAGCTGGCGGGCACATGCCACGAGTATCGGCTGCAGGTAGTGGAACTAGTTGATTAACCCAATGTGATCTAACAATGACT
This sequence comes from Escallonia herrerae, assembly GCA_033070095.1. Taxonomy (NCBI): domain Eukaryota; kingdom Viridiplantae; phylum Streptophyta; class Magnoliopsida; order Escalloniales; family Escalloniaceae; genus Escallonia; species Escallonia herrerae. The sequence goes on along the minus strand of JAVXUP010001243.1, from coordinate 151,043 downwards.
CAAAGCAACAGAACACTCATACGCTAGCTTACCTCATCCCGCTTACCAAATATTACAGACACACAAAACGTCGGATGAATTGACACCCCTTCTTCCTTCCTGCCATAAAACAGATATATGTTAGGAATGTAAGGTATACCTATTACCACCAATGCGAAACTGCCTACGATCTCACGGCAATCATATAGAAGATCGTTGCAATCAAGAAAAGGTCTAACAACACAGCAAACTCAGAGAAGAAACCCTCAAACTTTTATAAGACAACTTAGAACTGCCAAAGGACATTCAGGAATGATCACCTACAACCCATTACAAGAACAAAGTGAGAAGTTCATTCCTCAGCAATGATCTCCTACAACCCATTACAAGAACAAAGTGAGAAGTTCATTCCTCACACTACGGGCACAACCTGCTGTAAACCACAGAGACCAAAGATTGAAATCCCAACACTTCATTTCCACCTTAACATGGATGAGAAGACGGTTCACACCCCCCCAACCCTTAACACATGAAGCACCGAATTTCTCCTCTAAGATATCAAGCAGATTTGAAAGCTCCCTTGCAAATTACCACAACACGCATCATCCAAAACCAGACCTTGGGCTTAAGACCCATTTCCAACACCAAACTAACACACCTTGCACAGGACTGGAGCCGTATGATAGTCCCACATCCTGAGTGCTCCCTCACCCTTCAACTCCCCAGCCACCAGTTGTCTCTAGAAGACATACACGGCTATTTCTCAAGGAAAGCCTGGTTAAACTCCCCAGGTGCTTGATTGGGAGGCCCCAACTTTTGACTTAAAAAAAACCAGATTCAAATCACAAGAAAACTTTTTCTCCTAGCTAGCACCGGACCAAGGAAAGTCCCACTATGCCCTTTCTAGTGTCCCTCTGCTGAGACATAAATGGCAACCAAAGGACTTGAAGTAGGCCGAAAGTCTAAAGAAAGAGCACTCCTTCTCAACGTAAGCCTCCCAACCTTTGACAAGTGATACCAAATCCAATTATATATTATTGAGAGAAGCATGAGATAAAACCAATTAAGCACTATGTGAGCATGGATGTCCTTGTGACACAAAGATTGAAATAGAGTGGACTCAGCCAGGAAGTGTAAAGTTTATGCAAAAGTTATGAACTAAAATGCTTAATTGGGTTGAGCATTTTTGTTAGATGTAGAATTCTTCCCTTCAAAATTTTGTCTGATGTTAAGGTCAATCACATGACGCAATGATCACACCCGCACTTGAAAGTGTACAACATTAACTTGAAATATATAGCATCGTTGGCTTCTTGTATTTCATACTCGCATCTTCTGAGGTCCTCCCTCTTCCGAGGTCCTTATCCTAAGCAATATTGTACTAAGACCCCTCTCTGCTAACTAGCTCGCCTCAACCTCCTCTAATATTTAGCAAGTTTTCCAAATTTACAAAATGGTACTCCAAAGGCTTAGTTGAGAGTGAGATAACTAAGTCCGCTCATGGTGTGTTTACCAGTTTAGGGGTATTTGTCAGGCAACTTTGGAAGTTTGTACTTAGCTAAATGTCTTGCAAATGGCCATTGAACAAGAACAAAGAACAAGGAGTGCTCCGTATCCGGACCCAATCCATGTCCGAACTACTACAATCTCTCTCAACTTGTTAGCACTGCTGCTACCGACTTTAAGCACTTGAGTTCTTGTTCACTCTATTCTTGTTTCATCCGTCATAATAGCAGCATTTCCACAAAATTATTAGGATGATAAACATACTATAAGCATGGCTGCTAAGGTCAGCATGCAAAATGGTAGATAACAGAGTTTACTAAGACTTGATTTCCCCACATGAAGGCTTACTCGTAAGGTTGCAATACTTACAGGGCTTAAGGTATGTATAGCGACAAATAATTTTTGAGAGCGTGCGGACTTCTTTTTCCATTATGGGACTAGCATTTTCTGCACTGGAAAATCCAATACAGACAATGAACCAAGATAAGAACTTAAGATTGAGAAAGGTTCACGACGACATATCTAAGCATACATGATAGAAACAAAGTCCTAGAACAAAAAAAGATGCTGAGTAACTATATTAAACATCAACAACCAAGTCCATGTTCTCATCATACTTTTTAAACGTTCTACCCAAACTATCTTCCAATCACACAATTCAATTAAACAAAATCAAAATACAAGAAGATGAATGCAGACCTGGCACGCAATGTCGTTCCCATGCTTCCTATTTGAGTTGCGATAACCTGGGAGGAAAATAATTGTTAGAAATGCTCCAAAACACAAAACCACGACCCAATCCAAGCTACCAGGAGCAAGAACTCACAAGAAAATGATCATCATAGCTACAAATGACAATATCTGTTTTATTACCCTGCAATGAGGAAGTAGTAAGTTAGTTTCACTTACTGGGGAGAATTATTAGGAATGAAAGTAAAAAAAATAACCAAAAGTGCAAGTGAAATATTGAAAGCATTAGCAAATCAAATAGAAAGGTCTGGAATCAATACTATGCTTATTGGTAGATTATGAATTTGGGTAAATGAAGCTGAAATGCTATGTAACAACCATGGTCTGCATACTTTGGTGTGTGAAGTCTGAACGTGCATGGTTCCTCGAGCATATTAACTAAAACCTGGAGCATGACTCGATCAATCTCAACCTTGCAGGTGTAGACGTAAAATAGTGCTTATGATATTCATGACCAGGAATTATCTTCTTGCTTTGCAATATATGCAGTCCGTCACTCCTCCTATACAATACATCAAAACCGTAGGGCAAAATTTTCTTTATCCATTTTGAGAAAATTAGTCCACTGCCCTGTTTAGATTTCAAAGTTCTTCCAAATGCATCGTGATAGTTTAGCTTTAAGGTCACGCCGGTCTTCATGCATAGTCACAAAATAGTGCTTCCAAACCAAAGGATGGACTTGTCAGTGAAATTCATCCCCAACTCATTACTTATTACTCGCTCCTATTCCTGTAATGAAGCTTCAACTGGAGGCAATTGTTCGAATTCTTCAACTACTGAAACAAGCGCCTATTTTCTTAAGAAACTTGATAGAAATTTCAAGCCAAGCTACAATCTCCAAAAAGCTTGTAAAACACCGTTAACAGTCATTAAGTACAATTAAATCCGTAAAAGTTCCATTAAGACCTGAAACTAGCAAAAAACTTCGTGGATTAAACACCCTCAACCGACAAAACACATCTTCTATCAGCGAGACACGCGCTAATCCAATAGCATCATCTCAACTTAACGAGAGCTAGTATTGAAGTACACGAAAAGGAAGCAGTATTGGCAATAAAGCAAACAGGTTGCGGGCAAAACCGTAAGCCCTAGTTAAGTTTCTTTCAGTATCATCCCCCATGTGCAATAATCACAGCAGTTGCAACGAAGATTTGAAGTAAAGTGACGCACGAACGAACCTGAATATCAAGTGAGAGCTTCTTGTGGCGTACGGGGAAGGGTGCGCTGGAAGCATCCATAACTATCCGTGCAAAGTAGTAATGGATGCAAAGCAGAGGACGGTACAGTTTGGTTTAATTTTGAATCCTTTCCTTTAAATTAAGGGTAATGTCGACATACTCGTATGCTTATTGTTTATATATATTGTGGGTGAAAAATACTCGTACACATTTAGCGACAATCATTAATGTGGACGAAAGAGAAGCTTATAATTAATTGGCAAAACAAACATGTTCGTAGAAGATGAAATAGCCAACCTGTAGAGGATAATGATAGTCGCATTAGGGATGGCAATAAGACCCGCTAACGGCGTATCCCCGACCCGCCCTAGTCCGATAGGAGCGGGTCATTTTGACTTTGACCAATCACGGGACGGGTATGGTTTTTCTAAAAAAAAATCCGTAGCTGGTTAAGGTCGGGTGTGGCATTTTATATAATCCGCCCCGGTATCGGACCCGCTTGGTATATTAACCATATACTTCATTTAATCATAGCCATCCATCCTTACATATATATACGATTTCATGATAAACCCTAAATGTCCATCTTCTCTCAGTCTGTCGCCCAACTCTTTTTTGTTCTCTCCCTCTCGGCGACTCCATTGAGCTTCCCCACCAAGCACCGCACCTCTTCCTTCTCTATTCTCCCCCTCTTCGTGACTTCGCCGAGCTTCCCCACCAGCCACTGCACCTCCTTATTCTCTGTTCTCTCCCTCTCGGTGACTCCGTCGAGCTTCCCTACCGGCCACCGCACCTCCTCTTTCTCCGTTCTCTCCCTCTCGGTGACTCCGCCTAACTCTGTCGAGCTTCCCCACCAGCCACTGCACCTCTTCCTTCTCTTTCTCTACCCCGCACAGTGGGTGTTTAGCGCCCACGGCCACCCACCACCGGTCCGCCAAAGCCATCACGACTGAATCTGCTAGAGTGCTGGAAGCAATTAAGCAAAGCATTAGAAGAAGAAAAGCTGCCTATTCACCTGTCATTGATTCCAATCCCGAAGGGTTTGGACGGGTTTCGAGGGCATAAGGGCAGGGCAGGGCCGGGCGGAGTGGGATTTCAGGGGTAGCAGGGCTGGTGTGAATCTTATAAGATCCGCATCCGACTTGTCCAATTACCATCCCTAAGTCGCATTATAACTAGCAATTTTTGCTGGGACTCAAATTATTCTTTTCTACACTCTATTTATCGCTAAAAAAGAGTAGCATATAGCCTGGTGCCAAGCTTGAAAATTAAAAAGATAAAAAGTGATGCTTGAGTTGCACAAACACGCTTCTAAAGGCTTCACAAATGAAGTCCAATCATCAATTATAGTTTATAAGAATGCGAGCAAATTCACTATTACCATATTTTAGAGAGTAAGCAAATTCATAGGTGTTAAACATCGGACCAAAGCACAATTTGCGCAATTTGCAACAAAGAAAAAACCCAAAGATAGTCTACTCTAGTCGGCTTTGAACTCATCCTTTGTGGCTATAGTCACTCATCGGAAGGAGTATTTCCAACTCTTAGTGGCTAAGATACAATATCGTTGCTTTGGGTGGGTCTCCTTTCCTCCGTTTTAATTTCCTTACTTTCTTATCATATGCAGGTAATTTAATTCCCTTCAACTGGGTGTAGGCAAATTGACCGTCTTCTCAGTTGTTTTTGGTGGCATGGAAATGCTAATGGTAAAGGTATACATTGGGTTAATTGGCTCTCTTTATGTGGATTGAAGTCGAATGTTGGTTTGGGTTTCCGGTATACTCGATTTTTCAACCTAGCCTGGCTTGCCAAGACTAGTTGGGCAATTTTATCCTCCTCCGACAACTTTCTAACATCATTTTTTAGGGCCAAATATTGTCGTAGTGCCTCCTTTATAACGGTCCCGAAAAATTGCACTACCACTTGCGATTGGCGTGGTTTGCTTGCTGGACGCAAACGCAACCTTCTTTTTCGGGGATTGCTGTGGCATGTTGGAAATGGTGAAAAAAAATAAACATTTGGACGAATCATTGGATTTCCACTCTTTCATGTTCGACTTTACAAGAGTTTTACCCAAATGCCACCCCATATCTTACTGTTACGGAGCTAATTCGTCACAAGCAGTGGAACTTGAGTCTCCTCCACACACTATTTTCTCCACACATTGTGACACTCAAGTATCCATATTTCTACGGAAGGCTTTCGCGATTCTTTCTTCTGGGAAGAAACTTGGAATAGAGCGTGTATACCGTTAAATCTGCCTATTGTATGTATGCTCGACACCACTGAGATGGCTACAGAACGTCAGACTAAACTCAACTACAATGTCGCTGCCTCTACTCCTAGCTCAGTCTCTGGATTTCTTTATAGAAACTTCAGATACCAGCTAAAATTCAGATGTTTCTATGGCAACTATTATCGTTTGCCTTCATGCTCCGCTCTTGCAGTCCAAAATATTATTCAAGATGCTTCTTGTCCCATTTATCACCGGGATATTAAAACGCCCGACCACTTATCTCTTAAATGCTTGGAGCTAACCAAGTTTGGGAAGGATTCTCCATAGAATATCTGTCATCTGAGTCGATTCCATCCTTTAAGGAACGGCTAATCGCTTGGATTACCAAACCCCTTCACCCGAATGACACTTAACACCATACCTTGCTATGTAGTATTCTTTGGTGTATTTGGTTACACCGCAACGAATGTATATTTCGAGATCATTCATTTTCCAAATTTTAAATAATTCACCAATCCCAACAATTACATACCTCCTTTAAGAATGCATTCCCTCCAATTCGACGTATTTCTATTCCTCGCCCCTTTACACAGCCAACTTCTGTTCCTCCTCCCAGCCAACTCCAAGCTTTTCTTCATATATTACTCACTTCAAAACTTAATTCTGTGCCCCTTCCTTCCATTGAATTAGTCACTCTACCAGGGACAGATTTAGAAACTCCGGTCGGGGGTGCCAAAAAATCATAAAAATATTTAATGGCTGGCATAAATTTTTTCAGAAGGTTTAGTTTACATATACTCATGAATATTCAATTATAATTAACGTCAATATTGAATCCGTTAAATACGAAATAGATTGCTCAATTTGACTATTAACAATATATTTTCATTATGCATAGTGATTTATTTAACTTGCTAAGATTAGTCAACAATAAATTTAATTTTATATAAAAAAAGCTTAACTCTTATTGTATAAATATACTAGTAATGTGATTATTAATTGTTGGAAATAATCCATTAAAATAAAATCTTTTTGTTAAGCAAGTACTTGAAATGAAAAAAGACAATACAAGTAAACAATTACCTTTAATTACTTGTATAAAAGAAATTGTCCATTTACCTCGATTGCCTTTTTGGAACATAAAACTTACCAAACGAAGTATCCTTAATCTCGAGTACCTCAGATGATAGGTAATAAGTTAACAGCTAGGATGAGGCGCGGACTAGGTCGCTCTCTTTAAGACGATTCGCGCCCCTTCGGATAATTACCGATGCAGCAAGGTTTCGACGCGTCGCCTCCAGGATACAACAGCCCAGCTTATAACTGTAGCTCCATTCGCATTTTCTGCACTATCGAATGACGCAGAAGCTTCACTCAACACCCTTCTTTGCCCAAATTATTTTTCAAAATAAACGAAACTCAAGTGTATATATATAGTGGCAATGAAACACTTCCTTTCAACACATCACATAAGATGATAAGCTAGTCATCAAGATGATACCACTAAAGAGAGGTGTTGTTCGTAACCCATGAAGGAAAAGCCAAAGAAAAAGGAGGGTTCTTGAACAATGTGGTGACACAAACTTGTATGGTGAAAGTATAATTGTCACTCACCACAAAACATCCACTATACAATATACATATATATAGTAGCTTTAAAATGTAACTCATGACCATTAAGTTTTTCATTAAAATGTAGGTTACAAAAAGTTATAAGGATTAATTTAAAGCCACTAAAATGTAATAAAAACATACTATTAAAAATATTATAATGAGGTGTTATGGCTCATCATAACATATTATAATGAGGCACTTAAACCAATATTTTTTATTTTTATTAAAATACTCCAACAATCCCCCACTTATTTTAATAAAAATAGACATAACCTTATTTGGGCAAAGATAGAACATCAGGCATCATGAAAGTGGCACTGCCTTGAAACCTTCACTTAGTGTTTTAGCAATTCCCGTGCTAGAGTCAAAGTGGCTCAGCCTTGAAACGATGACTACTTGAGGGCACGTAGAATTGTGTCACACGCATGACATTCCAGGTGTTCTCGACCAAGCTTCTCAAGCCAGCACGTTATGGCCATGTGCTTTATCCCAGCTTTCATGAGTGCTCTAGAGAATCAGCCCAATTCTCATAGGAAGCGGCCTCACTTCCACACTCATATAGGTGAGTCTATCAAGGATGCTCTCGTAACTAATACATCCCACCCGTATGGGCTATAGAACTCATTAAGAGATTATAAATAATCTCAACCTCCAATATCGTTACGAGAACATGTACTTACACCATAGGGAGGGACAATATGTCATGAGACAAGAATAGTACATGTATAATCACAAGTCACTCTATAATTCGTTGGTCTCCTTGCCTAGTTCTTGGGATCTCCAGTCCCTAGGAGGTTGTATCCTTATAGGTGACTTATACAATTTTGGGCTTAAGTCCCATCCCCCTCGATGTATATCAGACCTTTGCCTCTAGCTAGAGTTTCATAATTTTCACATAAATTTTCTTTTAACAAAGATCTGATTAACAGGTGGTATACGTGAACTTCCTCAAAATCACAATAACCAACCTGTTTTTCCATTCCCGAGGCAACGCCTGCCTTACCTCGACCATATTATACCATCTGGTTAGAAAGCCAAGTTTCTCGAGGCAACACTTTATGTACGTCCCATGTAACACCATGACATTTTTAATTTTGGGACATATCTCGAGGCAACAAGTATTTTTTCGTGAGAAGACAAGGGTCATCAATTCCTTCCCAAAGAGATGGTCTTTTCCAAAAATCATGCTAGTAGTCAGTAGTCTTGTTACTAGGAATCACAAACATGTGACCAGTAGCGTACTACTAGGAGCTACTTTACCTTTTGTGGCCATTGGCCTATTACTTACCAGAGATGCCTCCATCTTTTGATTGCACAAGACCTTACAACATTTCAATTTGTAAAAATTCTTACTTAAAAGTGGTGATCATGCAATCAAATCACTCAGATTGGTTTCCTCCTTTTTTTTTAAAAGTAAAACCACTATGATTGACATTTTCCTTCAAAAATCTCATAATATTTTGAAGAAAATTATGTTTTATAAATTAACTTTAAGAATGACCACGTCTCAAAATACTTTCGCACAGCCTTGAAAAATTCTAATTTTAAGGATCTCTATCCTTCTTTCCTTTCAATATGCTACTATGCATGATCTTAGAAGCTTTGCAAGGCTCATCTCTTTGTAGAAACTCGTGGAAGAGATAGTCAATTTTAAGAAACTCAACCAGAGGTTTTTTTGAAAATTACTAGGTTTCCGAACCTTGAAAAACCTTTCCATAGGACTGAATGTTGCACATACCCAGCATATAATAAAAGATTATGTTGCTAAAGAAATCCATCCATTTTCAAATTAGTTTATCAGCACAAAACATACACCAACTTATAAGAGCTCATTGCTTTGGTAACCTCATTAACTAAAGGATCCAGCCATATGACTTCATGATAATCACGATATGATGACTATTAAGGAGGAAATCACGTAAGCATATCCTTAAAAATCTTATAAACATAAGCATACTATATCATACACTTGGATCGACTTACTTAATTGTCAATCTTGTACTTATATAGTGGTCCAAAAGTTTTGACTCAAATCGTGCATGTGTCTAATTTTATACTCGTCTAAAAATGCTCTTTATTTTGGTATAACCTCGAATGTCTAGATTTCTTCATTCACTTAGAAAACATGCTATATGCATTGCTTAAAAGCTTTCATTCATGGTCCATCAAACATTGATGATTACCACTAGTTCATTAAAGATAATGTCAAGCTGACTATCTCATACTTTATGCACATCGGGCATAAGCTTATAAAAAGCGTGCATATCATCAATGAAAAGTAGATTAAATATTATTGGTTAGACCAACAGAACTAGTCATACTTACCATGCACATGAAGCCAATAATACATGTGCTAAGATAATTGTTATCAAACTAGTAATCACAAAAAGCAGCAAACTAATATACCTTAACACACGCATCAAGAGTTGCTTAATAACAATCATAGAAGCAACGTAAACACGATAGCTTGGCCATCAACGATTTGGAACAATAACTGAACCTAGTGATGTGATTGTGCATAACATTTTCAATGACATTGCAGTAATCACATGACACCACCCGCAGCTCAAAAAGGGATGTGTTTGTGTGTGTAATCTTTTATAGGTCCTCTCTTTTTTGTTTAAAGAAGAAACTTGAACCCTTAGAAACTAATAACAATATATTAAAAGATAATTTGGCCTTCCCAGCTTGCATATAGATATATGTGTGTGATCTTATGATCATGATCCAATAACTGGATCAAGAGAAGTAACTAATACTTTCACATTTTTTTCATAATTTTTGCTGCTTCTATAACTTTTGCTTCGTGGGTTACGTACTCAAGGTAATCTCATTATTCAGTATTTGGTGTAGTTTTTTAAAGCGAGAATCTACATGTATCTCATGAAGCAAAGCCCCTTTTTATCTGAATACTCACTCAACGTAAATAGTAACTACTAAAAACTCTAGGAGTGAATCAGATTAGATCAGATTAATTCCATTTTATTTCTTTCTAAAGTATGTGCCAGCCAAAGTAGCACATATAAGCACAAAAGTGCCAAGCTATATTTCAGTAACATATTTTCTTTAAAAAAATTGTGATGGGGCTATATCATTATATATACACGACCAAACAGCACATCAACAGAGATCACACCAAACATCTAGAACTCTAAACTTGTTATACATGTTCTAGTGTTGTAACTGCTCCTCATGCCCAGACATCTTTCATCTTCAGCCCAATATCCAAAGTTATAATCTTACAAAGTACATTTTCATGTTTTACTGCCTTAACATGCAAATTTGAGTCTTTGACATTTGTTAACTTATATTATTCTTTTCAAGTGTTATTCCGACTTACAGCCGGTCAAACCATTATAGGTTTCGCATGTTCAGGATTAAAATAAGTCTCCATAAAAGTTCTCAAAATGCTCTATCTTCAATCACTCAGAATCTGGTGAAATTAAGAGCTTTATTAGCTACTAAAATTCCCATCAAGCCCAACTGGGAACACAAGCAAATATTTCCTTAAAACTTTGATTTCCTCAAAACTCTCGTCTTGCAGGTGTGTAAAGGATATATATATATATATATATATATATATATATATATATATATATATATATATATATATATATATATATATCCTACACTTACACGTTATGAAAACATTCATATTTCAGCTTGATGAGTTACAAACAATCCCATATTTGCTTAGCGTTAATTTCGTCAAATGAAACTGTTATATCAGGATTTAATATATATCAAGCAAATACAACCCAATCAGGTATTCACATAAGAATCTCCCCATATTCAACCTAACGGCCACTACGTACACAACCTCTAATTGACTTTAATTGCATAAATTTAAAAGTTAACAAATTCACGCAAATCACAGTGGATTTCCACCAAAATCTGGCATGCATATGTAATCTAGTATTAACTACTTTCATGCCCAAGAAATAATGCAAGAAAAATGACCATGCATGTCCTCCAACAGCTATCATTTTGTATATAGCCATGGGACTCTCTAATAAGTTTGACATTTGCCCTTTACCAAAGCTCCACATGATATAATTATTTGACCAAACATGCACCAACAGAAAGACAAGGTGCAAAACCAAATAAGAAGCCCCCACTATTTGGTTCCAGTACTTAAGTACTTAACAAGTTTATAACGAAAGCCAGGTTGTGAACTAACCTGATGCATCACTTTGGATTTTCACTACTACGTTATGAGGACCCATGAAAATAGGTTACTTACTTGTTTCACCCCCAAGGCTTTCGTCCTTTTTTTCTTAATGACTGTCGCATCATATGTATGCTTTCATTTTGCATATGTATCCTGTTAGCGTACATGCAATCTGCTGCCACAAAAGCTGTTCCAACCCCACAGTTGTTTGGTTGTTCCAAATAAATTAAGTCTCATGCAAAATGGCAAAGAGAGAAAGCAAATTAGAGGATTCGAATCGTCTTAAAATTGTTGGAAATAATCCATTAAAATAAAATCTTTTTGTTAAGCAAGTACTTGAAATGAAAAAAGACAATACAAGTAAACAATTACCTTTAATTACTTGTATAAAAGAAATTGTCCATTTACCTCGATTGCCTTTTTGGAACATAAAACTTACCAAACGAAGTATCCTTAATCTCGAGTACCTCAGATGATAGGTAATAAGTTAACAGCTAGGATGAGGCGCGGACTAGGTCGCTCTCTTTAAGACGATTCGCGCCCCTTCGGATAATTACCGATGCAGCAAGGTTTCGACGCGTCGCCTCCAGGATACAACAGCCCAGCTTATAACTGTAGCTCCATTCGCATTTTCTGCACTATCGAATGACGCAGAAGCTTCACTCAACACCCTTCTTTGCCCAAATTATTTTTCAAAATAAACGAAACTCAAGTGTATATATATAGTGGCAATGAAACACTTCCTTTCAACACATCACATAAGATGATAAGCTAGTCATCAAGATGATACCACTAAAGAGAGGTGTTGTTCGTAACCCATGAAGGAAAAGCCAAAGAAAAAGGAGGGTTCTTGAACAATGTGGTGACACAAACTTGTATGGTGAAAGTATAATTGTCACTCACCACAAAACATCCACTATACAATATACATATATATAGTAGCTTTAAAATGTAACTCATGACCATTAAGTTTTTCATTAAAATGTAGGTTACAAAAAGTTATAAGGATTAATTTAAAGCCACTAAAATGTAATAAAAACATACTATTAAAAATATTATAATGAGGTGTTATGGCTCATCATAACATATTATAATGAGGCACTTAAACCAATATTTTTTATTTTTATTAAAATACTCCAACAATCCCCCACTTATTTTAATAAAAATAGACATAACCTTATTTGGGCAAAGATAGAACATCAGGCATCATGAAAGTGGCACTGCCTTGAAACCTTCACTTAGTGTTTTAGCAATTCCCGTGCTAGAGTCAAAGTGGCTCAGCCTTGAAACGATGACTACTTGAGGGCACGTAGAATTGTGTCACACGCATGACATTCCAGGTGTTCTCGACCAAGCTTCTCAAGCCAGCACGTTATGGCCATGTGCTTTATCCCAGCTTTCATGAGTGCTCTAGAGAATCAGCCCAATTCTCATAGGAAGCGGCCTCACTTCCACACTCATATAGGTGAGTCTATCAAGGATGCTCTCGTAACTAATACATCCCACCCGTATGGGCTATAGAACTCATTAAGAGATTATAAATAATCTCAACCTCCAATATCGTTACGAGAACATGTACTTACACCATAGGGAGGGACAATATGTCATGAGACAAGAATAGTACATGTATAATCACAAGTCACTCTATAATTCGTTGGTCTCCTTGCCTAGTTCTTGGGATCTCCAGTCCCTAGGAGGTTGTATCCTTATAGGTGACTTATACAATTTTGGGCTTAAGTCCCATCCCCCTCGATGTATATCAGACCTTTGCCTCTAGCTAGAGTTTCATAATTTTCACATAAATTTTCTTTTAACAAAGATCTGATTAACAGGTGGTATACGTGAACTTCCTCAAAATCACAATAACCAACCTGTTTTTCCATTCCCGAGGCAACGCCTGCCTTACCTCGACCATATTATACCATCTGGTTAGAAAGCCAAGTTTCTCGAGGCAACACTTTATGTACGTCCCATGTAACACCATGACATTTTTAATTTTGGGACATATCTCGAGGCAACAAGTATTTTTTCGTGAGAAGACAAGGGTCATCAATTCCTTCCCAAAGAGATGGTCTTTTCCAAAAATCATGCTAGTAGTCAGTAGTCTTGTTACTAGGAATCACAAACATGTGACCAGTAGCGTACTACTAGGAGCTACTTTACCTTTTGTGGCCATTGGCCTATTACTTACCAGAGATGCCTCCATCTTTTGATTGCACAAGACCTTACAACATTTCAATTTGTAAAAATTCTTACTTAAAAGTGGTGATCATGCAATCAAATCACTCAGATTGGTTTCCTCCTTTTTTTTTTAAAAGTAAAACCACTATGATTGACATTTTCCTTCAAAAATCTCATAATATTTTGAAGAAAATTATGTTTTATAAATTAACTTTAAGAATGACCACGTCTCAAAATACTTTCGCACAGCCTTGAAAAATTCTAATTTTAAGGATCTCTATCCTTCTTTCCTTTCAATATGCTACTATGCATGATCTTAGAAGCTTTGCAAGGCTCATCTCTTTGTAGAAACTCGTGGAAGAGATAGTCAATTTTAAGAAACTCAACCAGAGGTTTTTTTGAAAATTACTAGGTTTCCGAACCTTGAAAAACCTTTCCATAGGACTGAATGTTGCACATACCCAGCATATAATAAAAGATTATGTTGCTAAAGAAATCCATCCATTTTCAAATTAGTTTATCAGCACAAAACATACACCAACTTATAAGAGCTCATTGCTTTGGTAACCTCATTAACTAAAGGATCCAGCCATATGACTTCATGATAATCACGATATGATGACTATTAAGGAGGAAATCACGTAAGCATATCCTTAAAAATCTTATAAACATAAGCATACTATATCATACACTTGGATCGACTTACTTAATTGTCAATCTTGTACTTATATAGTGGTCCAAAAGTTTTGACTCAAATCGTGCATGTGTCTAATTTTATACTCGTCTAAAAATGCTCTTTATTTTGGTATAACCTCGAATGTCTAGATTTCTTCATTCACTTAGAAAACATGCTATATGCATTGCTTAAAAGCTTTCATTCATGGTCCATCAAACATTGATGATTACCACTAGTTCATTAAAGATAATGTCAAGCTGACTATCTCATACTTTATGCACATCGGGCATAAGCTTATAAAAAGCGTGCATATCATCAATGAAAAGTAGATTAAATATTATTGGTTAGACCAACAGAACTAGTCATACTTACCATGCACATGAAGCCAATAATACATGTGCTAAGATAATTGTTATCAAACTAGTAATCACAAAAAGCAGCAAACTAATATACCTTAACACACGCATCAAGAGTTGCTTAATAACAATCATAGAAGCAACGTAAACACGATAGCTTGGCCATCAACGATTTGGAACAATAACTGAACCTAGTGATGTGATTGTGCATAACATTTTCAATGACATTGCAGTAATCACATGACACCACCCGCAGCTCAAAAAGGGATGTGTTTGTGTGTGTAATCTTTTATAGGTCCTCTCTTTTTTGTTTAAAGAAGAAACTTGAACCCTTAGAAACTAATAACAATATATTAAAAGATAATTTGGCCTTCCCAGCTTGCATATAGATATATGTGTGTGATCTTATGATCATGATCCAATAACTGGATCAAGAGAAGTAACTAATACTTTCACATTTTTTTCATAATTTTTGCTGCTTCTATAACTTTTGCTTCGTGGGTTACGTACTCAAGGTAATCTCATTATTCAGTATTTGGTGTAGTTTTTTAAAGCGAGAATCTACATGTATCTCATGAAGCAAAGCCCCTTTTTATCTGAATACTCACTCAACGTAAATAGTAACTACTAAAAACTCTAGGAGTGAATCAGATTAGATCAGATTAATTCCATTTTATTTCTTTCTAAAGTATGTGCCAGCCAAAGTAGCACATATAAGCACAAAAGTGCCAAGCTATATTTCAGTAACATATTTTCTTTAAAAAAATTGTGATGGGGCTATATCATTATATATACACGACCAAACAGCACATCAACAGAGATCACACCAAACATCTAGAACTCTAAACTTGTTATACATGTTCTAGTGTTGTAACTGCTCCTCATGCCCAGACATCTTTCATCTTCAGCCCAATATCCAAAGTTATAATCTTACAAAGTACATTTTCATGTTTTACTGCCTTAACATGCAAATTTGAGTCTTTGACATTTGTTAACTTATATTATTCTTTTCAAGTGTTATTCCGACTTACAGCCGGTCAAACCATTATAGGTTTCGCATGTTCAGGATTAAAATAAGTCTCCATAAAAGTTCTCAAAATGCTCTATCTTCAATCACTCAGAATCTGGTGAAATTAAGAGCTTTATTAGCTACTAAAATTCCCATCAAGCCCAACTGGGAACACAAGCAAATATTTCCTTAAAACTTTGATTTCCTCAAAACTCTCGTCTTGCAGGTGTGTAAAGGATATATATATATATATATATATATATATATATATATATATATATATATATATATATATATATATATATATATATATATATATATATATCCTACACTTACACGTTATGAAAACATTCATATTTCAGCTTGATGAGTTACAAACAATCCCATATTTGCTTAGCGTTAATTTCGTCAAATGAAACTGTTATATCAGGATTTAATATATATCAAGCAAATACAACCCAATCAGGTATTCACATAAGAATCTCCCCATATTCAACCTAACGGCCACTACGTACACAACCTCTAATTGACTTTAATTGCATAAATTTAAAAGTTAACAAATTCACGCAAATCACAGTGGATTTCCACCAAAATCTGGCATGCATATGTAATCTAGTATTAACTACTTTCATGCCCAAGAAATAATGCAAGAAAAATGACCATGCATGTCCTCCAACAGCTATCATTTTGTATATAGCCATGGGACTCTCTAATAAGTTTGACATTTGCCCTTTACCAAAGCTCCACATGATATAATTATTTGACCAAACATGCACCAACAGAAAGACAAGGTGCAAAACCAAATAAGAAGCCCCCACTATTTGGTTCCAGTACTTAAGTACTTAACAAGTTTATAACGAAAGCCAGGTTGTGAACTAACCTGATGCATCACTTTGGATTTTCACTACTACGTTATGAGGACCCATGAAAATAGGTTACTTACTTGTTTCACCCCCAAGGCTTTCGTCCTTTTTTTCTTAATGACTGTCGCATCATATGTATGCTTTCATTTTGCATATGTATCCTGTTAGCGTACATGCAATCTGCTGCCACAAAAGCTGTTCCAACCCCACAGTTGTTTGGTTGTTCCAAATAAATTAAGTCTCATGCAAAATGGCAAAGAGAGAAAGCAAATTAGAGGATTCGAATCGTCTTAAAATTGTTGGAAATAATCCATTAAAATAAAATCTTTTTGTTAAGCAAGTACTTGAAATGAAAAAAGACAATACAAGTAAACAATTACCTTTAATTACTTGTATAAAAGAAATTGTCCATTTACCTCGATTGCCTTTTTGGAACATAAAACTTACCAAACGAAGTATCCTTAATCTCGAGTACCTCAGATGATAGGTAATAAGTTAACAGCTAGGATGAGGCGCGGACTAGGTCGCTCTCTTTAAGACGATTCGCGCCCCTTCGGATAATTACCGATGCAGCAAGGTTTCGACGCGTCGCCTCCAGGATACAACAGCCCAGCTTATAACTGTAGCTCCATTCGCATTTTCTGCACTATCGAATGACGCAGAAGCTTCACTCAACACCCTTCTTTGCCCAAATTATTTTTCAAAATAAACGAAACTCAAGTGTATATATATAGTGGCAATGAAACACTTCCTTTCAACACATCACATAAGATGATAAGCTAGTCATCAAGATGATACCACTAAAGAGAGGTGTTGTTCGTAACCCATGAAGGAAAAGCCAAAGAAAAAGGAGGGTTCTTGAACAATGTGGTGACACAAACTTGTATGGTGAAAGTATAATTGTCACTCACCACAAAACATCCACTATACAATATACATATATATAGTAGCTTTAAAATGTAACTCATGACCATTAAGTTTTTCATTAAAATGTAGGTTACAAAAAGTTATAAGGATTAATTTAAAGCCACTAAAATGTAATAAAAACATACTATTAAAAATATTATAATGAGGTGTTATGGCTCATCATAACATATTATAATGAGGCACTTAAACCAATATTTTTTATTTTTATTAAAATACTCCAACATTAATTATATGAGTACATTAGTCACGTATAAGTTAACCAACTATAAGAATATAAACTTCAAAGAAAAATAAAAAAATTTCTTTTTTTTTTGTAATGTGGAGATTTAGAATTTGGCATTTAGAAAAATGAAGAAAAAGTAAGAAATGACAAAGATAACGATTATGATAAGGCACAAAGAATAAAAGATACGACAAAATGAGATCCTAATAAATTAGTGTTGCAATATAGTGAATTTTCGTTTCGCTTTAATTACAGAAATAAACATAAGATGAAAACAGATACAAGCACAACGACATGTATTGTCAATCCGAACGGAGCCCAAGTTAAATCACATGAGAAACCCGTTATGAATATGTCCCTCATTGTTATTTTGGCACTCTGTTTGTAAATATTTGACACACACACGCGCGCACACGCACACAATATATATATATATATATATATATATATATATATATATATATATATATATATATATATAGAGAGAGAGAGAGAGAGAGAGAGAGAGAGAGAGAGATGATATTTGCAGTCAACTAATTCATTCCGCTGTAATATGAAAATCCGGTTATGTCATCTTTGAAGCTTTGGAAGTTAAATGTTTTTCCGAGCTATAGAGGACACTAATTAAGCTTAGAAACTGGTTCACATGAAGTAGCACAGATAATTCTGTCCAAAAAAGTAGAACAAGAAGAAGAAAGGAAGAAGCACCGACGACTATGCCCATATTTCTACATGTGAATATCCCATATCGCTATCTGAATCGAGCTTCTGCATGTGTTCGTTCAAAAATATTGAGGGGTGCCGTGCCCCTCCCCCCCCCCCCCCCCACCCCCCGGTGGGTCATGGGGGTGGTCCGCCCCTGCCCTCCTCCTCTGCATTTGAATATTGGAATACACCGGCAGGCTGACACTGTACTTTCTGCTATAGGTTGCCTTATCACTACTACCTAGCGACGGACATCGTCTAGGGAGCTTCAGTTGTTTGGGTTTGGGTTCCATCTATTTTGCATGTTTGTCGTTGGGCTTCTCAACAAAGTATATCTTGTATAATTCTTCAATTTAATGCTGTACGTACCTATCCTATTACGGATGGCGGGAGTTGATGAACTCCAACACGAGGTGAAGCCCTTAATGTAAGATAAATGCAGTATATGTTTTCCTCTTTTGCAGTGTGTAATCTTACTTTGAGAGGTCCGGACGTAGTTCGTACGGTCTAAGAGTTTACTCAACCGGCAGTTGAAGTAAACCGTTCTGCAAACTAGGAGTGGTCATCGCTTTCGTGAAGCCTATCGGAGGATCATCTTGTGGAAGCCTATCCGAGGATCATTTATCCAGAGACTCTGATCATCTAGTCTTTTGCTATAGTACTTTCACCCAATATATTTTCTACTTATCTAGGTCATGTTTCCTTTTGTGTGCTTACTCAACTGTTACTCGTTGTTGTTTAGTACTTTTGTTTGATATATATAAATGCAATTCTGAGTTCAAATCAAAAAAGACTTGCCGTCGGTACTTGACCACGTTGGCACTCAAAACCCAAATGTTCAAGCTGAATCGTAAGGTGAATATTGAACATACGTGTGCTTGTATGAAGTCAATCAACATCTTCCCTGTATCGAGTATCAAGCCCAGAAATATGGACCATCATCACGTGTGAGGAAGACCTTCGTGCAAGGTGCTGCTTTATTTATTTTTTGTTAAGGTCCTTTAATACAGAGTATTCATCTTAAGTTTATGGCATAATCTCGAGAACAAAAAACCATTTCTTACATTGCAGTGTTAACAAATAAAAAGTTATATCAAATTCTTTCGAGTTTTGATGTAGACTCGGGCATCAAAGAATCAAAGAATGAAAAAAAGATTTTCCAAATACACAAGCGCGCTTAATGACTGGAGTATTGTTACGTGGTGTTTCATGGTTGTCGAGAGACGATTGGATCTATTCATTAAAAAGAATCGATGTTCAATAGTTCTTCATATAAAATTATTGACCCTAGAGGTACAGTAACATAAAGAAGACAAAATTGTTTCAAGTACCGACAGAACCAGAAGCGTTCCTTCTTTCAAAGAGCGGAAGATGAGTTATTCACATTTCATTTGATGGTCAGAGGCGAATTGAAAACTAAGCGGTGAAAATTCTAAAGATCGGGGGGGGGGGGGGGGGGGGTCCCTTTTCACACTAAAGAAAAACACTAAAGAAAAAGAAAAAAAATTGTTTAGGCCAGCCGGCCTCACACCGTGCTTGCCAGAGCAGACATGTAACCCTACAACTATCCTTCTCAGCTGCTACCAGACGGTTAGATTGGCGCGTGCGCACTGGTCATTCAACACGTGAGGGAGCCGAAGATTTCTGACTTGAGCCTGCCCGCCGCTGAGCCGCTCAAATGAATTAAGGCCAAACCGCCACTTTTATTCATCCGAAAGCCTCCCCAGAACCATGCACCATAAAGCCGCATCAATCTTATGCATAGATTTCGGTCATCTCGTAAATAGTGTTGTATTTGGTAAACAAATTACAACATATTTCAAAGTTAAAAAAAATATTTAAATCTTTTTTGGGATTTGTCTTTAAACACATTTCGAAATTAACTCCTTATTTGTCTAAATTAATTAGTCGTTGCAAATTCATTTACCTTATTTAAGCAGTAGACTTTTGTTAATTATCATATTTACCATTTTGTCTTCTTTACACAGCTGACTTTTGTCGTTTCCTATTTTAAGCTGCGTGTTTTCTCACTATAAAAGGACGAACTCTTCTCTCATTTGAGACACACCGAAAGCAATCAAAGCTTTCTCATTTTTCTCTCTATACACGTTCTTGTTCTCTTGTAGTTTCGGTGATAAAAGCAAGCGAAAGGTTGTTCCTGTTAGCCTTCGCTATTCGAGTGCTTGTTAGCGAAGAAGAGGCTGTTAAATCCTGGAGGGTAGCCGTCCGAGACCTGAGCACCGAGATATAATTTCCGAGGGGGCGAAACTACTCTTAAGGACAGTGCACACACTCCTCAATCTGTTCGAATTTCGATAAGTTTGCTATGCTAAACTTATCATAGTAGTTTCTTATTATTATCTTACAATTTTAAGAGTAGCTATGGATGCTGCTATGTTAACCGCTTCCCGACCTTACTAAAGTTGAACCATTCAATGGCTTAAACTTTAAACGCTGGCAAAGCAAACTTCTCTTGATTTTAGAAATTGCCAAAGTGGACTTTGTCTTTACCATACCTAAATCTACACTAAAGGAAGATACCGATCCCAAAGATTTTGAAAAGGAATTTTTTATTTGGGAAATCTCAGACAAATAATGCAAGGGCATGATTATGAATTCCCTCTACAATGAGCTGTATGATGTTTATGGTAGTTATGCTCATGCCTCTGATATTGGGATGGATTTAATAAGAAATATGTGGTTGAGGATGCTGGTACCAAAAAGTATGCGATAAGCAACTTTCTGCAATTCCAAATGTCGGAAGAGAAAGATGTGTCCTCCCGAATCCATGAGTTTCACCTAGTTGTAGTCGAACTCACCAAAGAGGGAATGCCTTTGCCCGAACCCTTTGTAACTGGCTCTTTAATTGAAAAGCTTCCCGAGTCCTGGTCAGACTACAAAAGCATGATGAAGCACAAGAGGAAGGACATGACCCTAGAAGATGTGATAGTGCACATACGAATTAAAGAGAAAAATAGGAGTCGCGAGAAAGCTGTTAAAGCCAAGGAATTTACTTCGAAGGCAAACTTGATTGAGGAAAGGCATGACAGACCACATGGGAACCACAATAGGCAGAACAACAGATTTGGTCGTAGGCCTACCCACGGACAAAGACCCAAACCTAATCACCTTAATTATAAAAAGAAAGATGATTGCTTTGTTTGTGGCAATGCAGGCCACTATGCCGCACAATGCAAGTTCATAAAAAGGAAGTGACAATTGTGGCCCTCCAAGAGCTCACCTAGCTAAGGCAGCAGATGTTATTGTTGCAGTCGTTTCCGAGGCAAATATTATGGCAGAGGAAAAAGCTTGGGTGGTAGACTCTGGTGCTACCAGGCATATCTGTGGCAACAGAAGTGCCTTTACCTCCTACACACCAGTAGGGGAAGGAGAGGAACAAGTATTCATGGGTGACTCTCGTCCTGCGCCAGTGATTGGCAAAGGAAAAGTTAATTTAAAGCTTACCTCTAGAAAGATTCTCTCTCTTTCTGATGTCTTGCATGTACCTGAAATTCGTTGGAATCTGGTGTCTGTCTCTTTGCTTGGGAAAGTAGGAGTGAAAGTCATCTTTGAATCAGATAAAGTTGTGATGACCAAGAATGGGATGTTTGTGAAGAAAGGGTACTTTGACAAGGGTCTGTTCCTATTGAATGTTCTTGATATTATGAATTTGTTTGATTGCATTGACTTATGGCATGCTAGGCTTGGACATGTGAATTATCCTTATATTAAGAAAATGAAAGAATTAGGAATTTTAACTAACGTAACAATTTTTGAACGCGAAAAATGTCAAATATGTGCGGAAGCAAAAATAACTAAGAAACCTCATAAACTCGTGTTAGAAAGAGAATCAGAACTCCTTAGTCTTATTCACTCAGACTTGGCAGATTTTAGAAACTCAATTCCTAGGGGTGACAAACGGTACGCATTGCTTGCTCTTATGCTTTTATCACCACTCCGGTTCTTTGTATTTTTGCCTTTGAAATATGTGGGAGATTGTTGTATTTGGTAAACAAATTACAATGTATTTCAAAGCCAAAAAATATATATATATTTAAATCTTCTTTGGGATTCGTTGACCAAAACAGACAAATCCGAAATTGGTTCTTTGTATGTCTAAATTAAGTAGCCGTTGTATGTCTTAAAACACATTTCAAAATTAACTCCTTGTTTGCCTAAATTAATTAGCTGTTACAAAGTCATTTACCTTATTTAAGCAGTAGACTTTTGCTAATTACCATATTTACCATATTTGTCTTATTTACACAGCTGACATTTGTCGTTTCCTATTTTAAGTTGCCTGTTTTCTCACTATAAAAGGACGAGCTCTTCTCTCATTTGAGACACACCGAAAGCAATCAAAGCTTTATCCCTTTTCTCTCTATACACGTTCTTGTTCTCTTGTAGTTTCGGTGATAAAAGCAAGCAAAAAGCTTTTCCTGTTAGCTTTCGCTATTCGAGTGCTTGTTAGTGAAGAAGAGACTGTTGAATTTCGATATAATCTCCGAGGGGGCGAAACAACTCTTAAGGACAGTGCACACACGCCTCAGTCTGTTCGAATTTCGATAAGATCGTTATGCTAATTTTTCAGTTTTAACATAGTAATTTCTTATTTTTATCTTACAGATAGATTGGTAGATGTAATTTATGAGCATCAAATTATAGCCTTGTTCACATTTTTGTTCCCCTTAGGGGATGTTCTAGTTTGTTGCCGACAGATATTAACAAAATATAATCTAGACAAACATATAAATTTGTATAAAAAACTCTCTTTTTTCCGTAGACTTACAAGTATCATCAATAACTTGCTAGTAGCAAGCAAATTTCGTTACTAATACCCCTCTAATTGCCGATGGAGTGAAAGTAGCTTGCATATATTAGTTGGTTATCGTTTCTTTTGTTTTGAAAGTATAAGAAAGACTCTATTTTTAGAAAATCGAAAAACACGTGTTCACATGTTCTGGTGCCATTTCAAAATTATCAAAAAATAAAATAGCTCCTTTGTTTTGTTTTAAACCGTATAGAACACACTAATAAGTCCAAAATGCAATGAATTTTAATAGCATATTAACCAAGAATGAATAGTATTTGAAAATAATAGCAAAGAGGCCATACAAAACTTCCAAACCTAAAAGCGTTAAAATACTAAAATTGTGAGAAAATTGATAAATAAAATTTATCTTTCACGATTTGTACTGCACTTTTGTCGCGATTAATAATTTTTTTTATTATTTCTTAGAGACAAATATGAGATGGGTAAATAGTCAAAATTGGAGTGCAGTTGTAATCACTACAATTCTCATTCAGTCGAGTCATTTTAGAAGCCAAGCTGAACTCGATAGAAGTGTGCGGTCTGTGCTTTTTGCATGGTACCGATATGTCTTCCATTTGTTCTATGTCCTTCTTTCTCCTGGACTCTAATTAATCCTCCTCTCCCTCTCTCTCTCTCTCTCTCTCTCTCTCTTATCTCAGAATTTCTGAATAAAGGCGAAATATACATTTAACAAACTAAGATCAGGTTAGCTAGAAGGAATGGGGATTGTGCGGACAGATGACAGCCGGAAGATCGAGATCGAGGAATTCCGCCGGATGCTGGTGACCTGTGCCGCCCTGCACGGCAAGAAAGATGAAGAGGAATCCATGGGCCGGCGGCGTTTGACCGCCGGAGCCGAGAACGATGACGCACTGGACAAGCTGGTGTGTGTCACCAGCGGAGTGTCCTTCCTAGGCCTCGCCATCGTCAATCAGCTCTTACTCCGTGGCTATTCCGTCCGGATTGTCGTCAACAATGAAGGTGACATCTCGAAATGTCACTGTTTCTATTTCTTGCTATTCTGTTTTTCCTCAGAAAGTTCTCTACATATGACCCTTCTTTCTTTTTTGGCGCACCCGGTGATTAAATAGAATCTGTTCTAGTTTTGAGACGGTGTTTTTTTTGCTAATTTTGACTGTATGAATGTGATGCAGAAGATATAGAGAAGCTGAGGGAGATGGAGTTGTCAGGGGAGATGAGGGGTACTAACAGTAGAATCGGAGCCGTGATGGCAAAGTTGACCGATGCTGAAAGTCTAACGGAAGCATTCAGTGGCTGCTATGGCGTGTTCCACACAGCGGCATTCATTGACCCCGCTGGCTTGTCTGGCTATTCTGTGAGTCAATTTTTGCGTTTCTTTACTTGATAGTGCTTCCTTACCGAACAAAACGCACTTCCTTGATTATCAATAGTTCTTTTTCGTTGTTATCATCTAAATTATCCGTTAATTTTGAATAAATGGCCAAGTACCTGTTTGCTATTAAATTTTCTCTTAGTTTTCATTTACACTGTTTAGCCTTTGCGAATTCAGTCAGTGGGATTCAGTGTCTGAGCGACGAAAAACGCCTAAACTATCAAGTTGCCGGGTCAATAATTTCTTCAAGCTAATTTCCCGATTTCGTACCTGGTTAACTGAAGATTCTGGTTTCGATACCCACATCCGCTAGCTAAGCATAAGAGACGAGTTTGCATTTCGTGCTTCGCAAGCTTATCATTCTCGTAAGCATCATATTCCATCTCCAAGGGTGTATGTCTGTGTAATAACCTGGTCCAGAACCTTTTATGTACAGTGGGTGAGCCACGTTGAAATTCCCTTGCGATTAAATGACTGGAATTTGAAGTTTGTTTATCATCCTTGTGATGTAAGGAGAATTGGAGAGCCACATAGTTTAAGATAGTGTACATGTCGAGGACATAATTGCGTATAAATGCTAGTATGCTCTGTCGGCATATCCCCAATTAAGAAAATAACAGGTCATACTTCCAGCATATTGTCTTGATCTAACAAAGACAACTTGTGCAGGTGAAAGCTTCATTCCGCTGGTAGGCCCTTGTCATATTGGTGGCAAACCACCATTATTCTGATCATGACTAATTGACATCCACTTTGGACAAAATAGCAATCTGTGACATAAGTTATGGAAAGAAAAGTTTGCCCTTCTTGCGAAAAATTAAAAAAATCGCCCATCTCCCTTTCTTTCCTGCTTCTAGTAAGAGTGTCAATTTATTGATATTAACATCACGTTGACACAATTTGTTGAGAGAAAAAAGAAATTGAGACTGGAAACGTACAGATTGGTCAAAACTACTTTTTTGGCCACAATTCTTAACATTACATCCCAATGGAGGGGGGCTCATCAATGGCCTACCTGTATGTTTAGTATTTGTGTTAGTCTCCCTTGTTTAACTGCATGACTTAAAAGTTTAATTCTAACAACATCTCTCTCCCTGGTACATTTGTTCTCCTCAGAAATCCATGAGTGAGATAGAAGTGAAGGCAACGGAAACTGTGACCAGGGCATGCGCAACAGCCCCTTCAGTAAGATACTGTGTGCTCACCTCATCACTACTGGCTTGCGTATGGCAAAACAACTCGCTGGGCAATGTCTCTCGGGTAATCAACCATGACTGCTGGAGCGACGAATCAGTCTGCATAGAGAAAAAGGTTGGTTTACAAATTACAAAAGAAGGAGCTAACGAGTGAATGATACTGCATAAACAACCCGTATAAGAATAGCTTTTTGCGATGATATCATCTGTATGATCCTATGGAAAATGTGCCTTGCAGTAATTCTAGGTCTTGAACTTCATTCTATAGTTGTCTGATGCTTGCAATATGGCAGCTTTGGCTTGCCTTGGGTAAGTTGAAGGCAGAAAAGGCTGCATGGAGGGTAGCCGAGGAGACGGGGCTTAAACTGGTTACTCTCTGTCCAGGTCTCATTGCCGGTCCTGAATTCTTTCGTAGAAATTCAACGTCAACAATTGCTTATCTCAAAGGTATTCTCTCTTCACATTTTGGTCACTGACAACCTTCTAATTTGTCATGTAACCTAGTACCGGTTAGACCATAACCTTGGGACGATGCTTATGCAGGAGCCCAAGAGATGTATGCAAACGGATCGTTGGCAAGTGCGGACGTAGATAGAGTAGCGGAGGCGCATGTATGCGTGTTCGAGGCTATGAACAAGACTGCATCCGGAAGGTACATCTGCTTTGATCAAGTTATAGCATGTGAAGATGATGTTGCAAAGCTGGCACGAGAGACGGAGATGCAAATAAACACGATAGCAGAGAATGTATACAGCAATTCTCCAACACGGTTCACTTTGTCGAACTCGAAGCTGTCTCGGCTAGTATCAAGAACACTAAGATGCAACGATGAGTTTTAGACCACCAAATTCTGTAGCGGCTAGATTCTACTTATGCGCTGCATAACAATAAGAGTTCATTTTTCCTTTTTATCTCTCTCGAAAAGATTCAACTTGTACATGCTTGCGATTTTGTTCTTGTACCCAGTGTCCCTTCGTGTTAAAGGACCGCGGATATCTTTTTTTTGGTAAACGGTTCCATCGCATTGAAAAAAAAGAACTAGATACAAGCATCATTGTTCCTCACTTCTTCCAAATTAGACAAAAGGTTGGATGAAGTGGGAACAAAATTAAAGTAATTACAATAAAAGCCATTAGCCGCTAAGTTATGAGCTGCCCTATTGGCAGACCTTGGGACATAGGCCACATCCCAGCAGAAAATTTTTAAAATTGCTGCTTTTGCTTCATCGATGATCGTTTTGATTCTCCAGCTTGGATCAATTTCATGGTTCCGGATGCACTTAATTATAACCTCAAAATCTCCTTAAAAAATCACATATCCGAGCTTGTGTTTCAAAGCTGTACATATGGCCAGTAGCTCCTCTTGTCTCAGCGATTTTAGGGTTGCCAGAGTGGATGAGAGTTCCATGTACCCGAACTCAATCTCATTATCTGTTCGGCGAAGAATTGCAATACAAGCTTTATCACCTCTAACAGCAGCATCGAAGTTGATTTTCTTCCATCTGAACGGTGGGGGTGACCACACCCACTAAAGATTGATCAACTCTTTGCTTTTCCTGAACTTCTAAAAAGCTTTGAGCTGTAGATGTGATGCTTTTTGCCAGCTTCTCGGGATCTAAAGGAATTCTGTGATGTATTAGTCTGTTTCTAGCATGCCAAATCATGTCCATTAGTGTTGAAGAAAAGACTGTGTATCTCATCTGATCTACCGAGGGCCATCCAGCTGGCTTAAGTATGAAGTTTAGCCAAAGCAAATGAGAGTCAGAGGTTGGAGAAGGCCGAAAACCAAGAGGGTTTAGCAGCCAGATCAGTCTAGTGATGCTGAAACTCATGAAGAGATGGGTGGCTGTTTCCTGTTGAGATACACAGAATGGGCAGGAAGAGTCAATGCTATTCTCCAAATCAGAATTTTGTATCTTTCTAAAATCTTGGCTTTCCACAGGTTTGTCCAGAAGTTCAGGGGAAAATTTTGATTAGGTGTAAATCTATTAGCAATTGCATTGAGGTAGCTAGATTTGATGGTAAATTTTCCAGAATTGTTGGGGGGTCCAAGCTATTAAGCCTTGGATTGGATTGGATTGGGTGGAATTCTGATGTTCTTTATGGCTTCAACAGTAGTTGTATCAAACAGACTTTGGATTTTTGGGAGATTCAGGCTCTAGATTGAGGGAGAATGAGATCAGCAACCACAAAGGTATTTGGATGTGGTTGAATCGGTTTTGCTGGGTGAAAACCATCAGAGAGAGGTATCCAAGGATCGTCCCAAATATTGGTTGATCGACCATCAGCAATGATATGATCGATACCTTTATGAAGAAGATTTTGAGCTTTACACATACCTTTCCAAATCCAGGATGATGATCTTTTCGGGATAAATTGCAAGAATTTTTTTCCGCGAAGATATTTAGATGCAACAATATGGACCATAAATATTCGGAGTTGGAGATAATTGTCCATCCCAACTTGGCAATGAGGGCCAAGTTCATATCTTGCATTTTTTTGAATCCCAAACCCCCAACAAATTTCGGTTTGCATATTGAGTCCGATGATTTTTGGGTGAAAGTGATTTTTCTCATCCATTTTGCAGCCCCACCAAAAATCCTTGAGCAATTTGTCCATCTTTTCATTAATTTAGTTAGGAAGCATAAAGGAAGACATAGTGTAAATCGGGAGTGTCATCGCACTTGCCTTTATGAGGGTAGCTCTGCCTGCGAAGGATAAGACCTTTGTTTTCCAACTTGCTAGTCTCTTTTTCATTATTAAGCCTGCAAAAGCTTTTGCTTTTGGTTGATTGGTGAACATGGGGAGCCCGAGGTAATTGGTATTCTTTGGAGCTCTCCTGAAGTTCAAAACACTGCATATTGCTCTTCTTGTATTGCTACTCACATTTTTGCTTAAATGAATTTGAGATTTTTGTTTGTTTATACTTTGACCCGACCATTGGTTATAAATCTCCGGGCAGCTTTGAACATGACTTGCTTCATTTGAGTTTGCCCTACAAAATATAAACAGATCATTAACAAATACAAGGTGCGAGACCTTAGGAATTCCGCTGCTCACTTTGATTCCATGGAAATACCCTTTATCTTCAGCTTTTAGGATTAATCTTGTAAGAACTTCAGTGGCTAGGATAAAGAGGAATGGAGAAAGTGGGTCGACTTGACGGATTCCTCTTTGAGGTCTGAACATTCCATGGGGTTTGCCATTTATGAGAGTGGAGAAGCTTGTTGTTGAAATGCAATTGTTGACCCATTCAATCCATACTTCAGGAAAACCAAAATTTTGCATTATGGCTAGGAGGAATGACCACTCAATTTTATCATATGCTTTCTCCATGTCGATTTTAATAGCCATCAGAGCCGCTCTTCCTCATTGTATTCTCAATCTCTTTGACAATGATGTTATTGTCATTGATAAGTCTTTCTGGCACAAAAGCCGCTTGCATGGGTGAAATCAGTTTCGCAAAGAGAGGTCTCAGCTTATTAGCCATGATTTTTGAAACCACCTTGTACACCACATTGCATAGACTAATGGGGCGACAGTAGGTATTGCACTCAGAATTTCAATATCCTTTCCAGAAGTCTTGGAGTAATGATTCCTTCAAGGTCGATGGGAAAAACTGGGTTTGAGGTAAGGAAGAGCTGTTGTAAATTTTGATTGATACAACCACCAATTTCTTCTGTATTGGCTATCCAATTCCTTTCTCTATTTTTGATGAAATGAATTGAATTTTTCCTCCTTATGATGATTGTGCTGGTGAAAGAATTTCGTATTTAAGTCACCTTCGGTCTTCCATTGAATCCTCCACTTTTGATGCCAGTGTCATTCCTCACGTTGATTTTGATATTCTTTTCCAGTTCCAGTTCATCAGGATGTGGTCAAAATAAGAGTGATTCCATTTGCGCAAGGACCACTCATTTAAGATATTAGTAGGGCTAATTACACCTATGTCCCTGATGTTTGGAGGTAATTACACGCGAGGACACAAAGTTTTAAAATGTAACACTTATGTCCGTTGACAAACGGAATACAAAAATATTTAACGGTTTTGACAAAAAGACTTGATTACCCCTGACTTTAAAATAAAATATCCACTCTGCCCCTCCCATTTTTCTTTTTTATCTTTGCCTGACGCCGGTGACGGCGGCGGAGCAGCTTGATTGGCACGGGCTCCAACGACTTTGCTCAGCAAATTAGGGCTTCAAAGCCCTAATTTGCAAATATATATATATATACACACACACACACACACACACACACACACACAACAACAACAACAACAACACCAGTACAAGAGTTTGGGTGGAAGCTTGGTGTTTTTTGATTGGTGTTTTTTATGCTTGCCGGTGCCGAATTTGGGTGGAAGCTTGCTACAGGGTAAGTTACTGGGGTTTTGGGGTGCTTGGTGTTCCACGATTGGGTTGTGACGGGCATGGGAGTCAAGAGTTTTGCCGTCAGGGTTAGTGACTTTGCCGTCGGGGTTTGTCACACACACTCACACTGAAAATTAACTAGACCAAATAGGATCCTACACCACCATGTCACCACACACCAGAGTAAATCGGCGGAGGTGACGGAGGAAGGAAGAGAGCGGCGGAGTTGTGAGAAGGTGTTTATCGCAGATAAAGAGAGAGAGAGGGGTTTGCAAAGGGATTGCCGGCGGTGTGGGTGGGGGACGGGCTTACTGGCGTGGTGGGGTGGTGTGGGAAGAGGCTGCCGGTGTGGTGGGGGCGAGGGAGGCTGCCGGCGGCGAGGGCGGGAGACTGCCGACAGCAATTTCAGATTTAGGGTTTCTATTAGAGAAGAGAAACTTTTTGAAAATTAGGTGTTTACCCTAATTAAAAAATAATAAATTTTATTATGTATATACAATATAAGGGTAGTATCGATATTTAAAAATACACATGAATGACATCAACCAAAAAACACAATGTTTTAACGTAATACTAATGAATGAATACGGATGATACATTTGAAAAGGTTTTGGTCACGGTATATTACATTTTAAAACTTAATGTCTTTAACTGTAATTATCCTTTAACCTCAGGATCATGGTGTAATTAACCTATATTAGTATTACCCAGGTTATTAGAAAACTGATATTTTCAAAAGTTGTCACTTCCCAAAAATCAGGCGCCGGCGGAGATCTTCGTCAACTCAGTTCTTATGATTTTGTTCCTCTCTTCCTTTGCAACTTCTGTTGGGCTACAAAGTGACTCTTCTTCAAGTCTCCAAATTGTTTTGCAGCAGGCAGTCATCCAGGCCATAAAATAAACTGGTAATCAGTTGTTTCGCTTAATAATCGAATCAATTAAATCCCCTCCCATTAAACCGAATTTTCCAGAAAGGTGATACGGCTTCATGAAACTTATTGCAAATCCATGGCACATTGACTCCTAAAGTCGCAAACATTCCAAGCTCAATGCTTTCAGTCCCAGAAAAAGAAAAATGTACTTGGGCTTACTAGACCAGCTTCAAAGACGCAAAGTCTCAGCAAATCTGAAGAGCCAAAGTTGGAATTTTGTTTCCGAGTAGATAAACACCTCCCTCCCCATTTAACAGAGATAAGAGGAGAGGGGGCTGCCTGACATGCATACACAAGAACGCGTGTAAAGGATCAGGATCCAGTGTTCTTTATGGGCATAAAATCATTTAAACAGAAACTGGAATTCAGAAAGAACGAGGAAGAACAAATTAAATACAGAGAAGAGAAAGGGCTCAGGGAGTTGCTTAATGTGCTCAAAGAAGAGCTTGTGAAGGCCCTTCTCATACAAGAGGTGTCAGAATAAAGCAATAATCATCTCTGCCCCTGATTTCTCCTCTCAAACAATCAAAAGTAATACAAGAAAATGGAAGCAAAGCAGTTTCGAAGACAAACCCTAATATGAAACCTTATATCTTCGCCATAGACGCTAAAGATACACGAGTACATATAGGTAGCCCATACGTAGACAGGAGGAGATCTAACGAAGAAGAAGCGAGGCGGCCAACCCTCCAATTAGGTTTTTGCATCATATTCGCAAATTATGCTCGAAATTTATAGCGTAGTTTGGGCTTTTTGCATTGCATAATTCAGAGAAGCCCAAAAGCCCATGATAAGACGTTATAACTTTTGACTGGTAAAATCATGTCAAACTAGAGACCATGGGCCCATAAGCTCCTGTGAGGATGGGCCTCGACGCTCCTAATTGGGCTCCTATCAGCCCACAGTTTGGCACTCGACTATAAATACTGATGCTGCCGATTGGTCCAACGCATCATAAACCGGACACATGAAATCGAAGAGCATTTATTTTTATGGTGGGGGCAGCGGTGGCGATTGCGACAGTAACATGGCTTGGCGGCAAAAAAAAAAGTGGTGGGGATGATAGTGACGGTGATAGCGATAGTGGCGTGACTTCATGACTGCAACTCCAGTAGTGGTGGTGACTTGATGACAGGCTTGGTAACACTTATGGTGGCGCTATCACTGGTGGTGAATTTTTGTTACAATTGATTAAGAATTTTGAATGTTTGATACATTGATCTCCAATATCTTTTAATGATTTACAATCATAGTATACCGTTGAATTTTATTTGGTCTAATAGTAACTTTGGGCTTGTTAAACCAGCTTCAAAGATGCAAAAGTTATTGTATAACCTATCTTCCCAGATTATAAAGCTGAAAAACCAAATTCAATGCATAAAACCCAAATAGAAAAGGAAATCAGTATTGGAACATGTAATAAAAACACAATAAACTAGAGAAACAGATAGGGCTCGGCCGGCTGCTTAATGTTCAAAGAAGAGCTTTCGAAGGCTTTCTCATACGATAAATGTGAATAAAGCAACAATCATCTCTGCCCAGCTATCTATTTTAATTAAACAATTATGACATATAAAAGATTGTCTGAAGATTAAAACTCAAAAGTATGCTTGTGCTTGCTCCGATCAAGGCAAATATTTATTAGTACGACAACTAGATGGCGGACTATTCCCATCAACGAATAAGATTCAATGAGTTACAAAATTTTTAAAAGAACGCAGGAGTAAGTGTTACAATTCTGATTATTTGAATTGAAGAGAGACAGAGAGAGAGAGAGAGAGAGAGATTTGCCGGATGGAACAAAATTCTGAAAAATTTTCTAAGCCTTTCGCCACCGTACCGATAGACTGTCTTAGGACTTATAAGGCCCACATCAGGTGAAAGGCCCATTTAATAGTAATTTGCCCATTGTGGGATCATCAGCGTGGGTAGACGGAACACGGACCATCTCCCTCACGTGGGTAACACATGCAACGCCTATTAAACTAATGCCAAACAAACCAGGGGGTGCAAAATTAGGCTCTGCACATTTTCCTTTCTTCGCTCACATTGGGAAACATGAACTTAACCCAACTCTCTCTCTTTCTTCATTTCTAAATCTAAAAGAAATTATACGTAATTTTTTGCACTCTTATGTACTTGTTTGAACATCGATTCTTTATGTTGTAACAGTTTTATTAATAAAATATTCTCGTTAAAAATTTTTTGTCATTGTTTTTATATTTATAATGATAACTTTTTGTGACTAAAATACATGTAGCGCTATTTTTTTAGAACTGTAGAGATAGAAATTACTGTTTAATTGTTAATGCATTTTACAACAATAAGCAAATGTTACAAAAAGGCAAACTAAGGTATCGAAATAAACTATTTGTTACATATATAAGAAGGAGAAAAAAAAAGTTTAGATGGATAGAATACTTAATTGAAGAAACTAGGAGAAGCTTGGCTGTAATAGAGGTTTGACGAGTTATATATAAAAGAAGTATGGAAACACACTCCACACACACAAAAGAGAAGTGGTGGTGCATATGGTTGAAGACCTGGAGCAGGATGGTTGCTAGTTGATAGCAATAGTCAGCATAAAGAAGAGCAGCAGATTGCAAATAAGAATCTTAGATCAGTCAGATCATCAGCAAGCTAGCATTGTCCTCCATTGCTATACCCATCACCGCTGACTACAGAGACCTCCCTCTTTCACCCAAGTTCTCTATGATGCATTGACATTTGACAGCATATGTGTTCATGATCTGCGATCTGAGGTTAGTTTCTGTATGATTCCGAAAAGTTCAAGCTGAATGTCATTACATGCAGTCCTTTCCATGAATTTTATTTTCCTTTACCTGTTTCCGATGAACTTTGTTAGAGACATAGTGATCTTGGTATATGGATATGTGGATTTCTTCATTGCTGCATTTGGTTCCGTACATTTGACACTGTAAACTCTGAAACATTACTGAGCAACGCGTTGTTGAATCTACATCCAAAATCAGCACAGTACCCGCTACTTTTATGACCAACCACAGACACATTATCAACGCAATCTACCAACCAAAAATAAGTAGAACTGACGAAATTTTAGCCGATAAGGCGACTTTGACAGGTTAAATATGATACTTTCTATTTCGTAATCTTGGGGTTAGAAGTAAGGACCAGCTAGATGCCTCGAAATGAATTCCATCGTTGATACCTGCAACTAAGGAAGAATCTTATATCCAAGAAGAGAAATACCGAACTAAAGCAATCAGAAGGTGATTTTGACGAGTTTACTAGGGCGCAATTCCGAACTAAAGACCAGTTATAGGCTGCATTTGTTTGGGAAGTGACGATTAATGCACAGAAAACAGCGTTTGAAGTTGCGTTGGAGCGATTTGCATAAGTGAAACCACATAAGCAAGCGTAGCTCTTGTATTTCACGAAAAAAAGCTTCAAACCAGTGACCAGACTGGTTCTCATCAATCCTTCCACCGCTCTCCTTCTTGTTTGCAACGCATTTAATTTCCTAGAAAATGGTTACCGATCTGCATCAGCAATTTTTCCGGTAGTCACTGATCTGCATCAATGTTATCCTAGCACAGTAACTTTTGTGTGTGTGTGTGTGTGTGTGTGTGCGCCCTTTTTTTTCTTTCTTTTTCACACTGAACTCTAAACCATAGATTTATGCTTAGTCCCAGATTCCCAGCATCCCAGGCTCCAGGTTAACACAACACCCAATGTCGAATCTTCGTCCCGTACACCAAATTTCTTATCTTATTGACTGTTGATCTCATGCTATTAATATATATAAATTCTCACCCCTTTCTTACCCTTTTTTCCAGGCAAACAAAAATTAATTGAATATCTGGGTTTCTGTTCTCGTTAAAGCGTCTAAGTACGTTTGAGATGATTGTATTAACTAATAAGTAGATCAAGAAAGTTGGCTAGCTTCACAATGCTAGATATGCAGCGCGATTCTTACGGAGGGGAGGGTAAAATGAGAGTTTTTCAGTCACCTTCATGCATTACTCTTAGGGTTTGGACAGATCCGAACCCTCAATTTTGAAATTTTTTTGTCAAAGCGGACAACTTCTACATATAATGACAAATGATGGTCACTTAATATGCTTTAGTAACTCTTACATAATGACGTAAAAATATGTTAGTAAACATTATTGTGAAAGATATCTTCAAAAATGTCAATGTCAATATCAATAGTTTGTATATCCTTTACTAGTCATTATATGAAAGGTCATAAGCTATTCCTACTATTAGGATTGAGGCCAAAATTTTCCTCAAATTTAAGGGGTATAAGCTTGTTAGAAAGTGCATATTGTCGCTACGAATTACTCACTCGGGGTTTAAATTAGATTATCACGAAATTAAACTGTTGCTAAAACTGTCAGTGTTATTACAAGACATTAGATAATACTATGTATGTTTGCAGTTTCCCACAGAATCTCTCATGTGAGACATAAGCTGCTCACTTACCCGGAGACTGGAAACCTCTGGATCCTACTCATAACCATTTCAAAACTCTTTTTCTTCTTTTGTGCATAAAATAAGTTATCCCTCTTAATTAGGTGCCTACTCATACTGGTCTTAAGATAAATTATCACCCTTATCCGTGAGACTTCCTGCCTTTTATAATCTTGAGAGGCCCAAAAGAAAAAAAAATCTCGAAAATGAATTCACCAATTTTCGTCAGGAGACTAAAGGTTTCAACTTCTAAGTACGTACTGCTCACAACTTCTACATATCTGATAACCTTGTAAGTGATTTCCCTTTTTACCCTTGTGGCGGGTCTCTGTCACCCATAGCCTGCAGTATTATGATGTTATTCTTTGACAACACAAAGCAGAGAAGATGGAAAACTTGTACCAAAGATAAGGGTGCATGTCAACAACTTCAAAGCTAAATATAGGCGTAAGACATCGACGGATGACTTTGCTTACGATATATACGGTTGAAGGGGAATGTTACACAAACTTGGCTCTTGGTCTGAGGTGTCGCTCTCTCACTCCCTTGGCAGTTCTCAAATTCCCTTTCAAGGACAGCTCTCAGTTTGGGGGAAATCTTCTTTCACCCTTGAAGCTCCTTTAGCATAAGAAAATCACCCCACCCTCCTTCGAGTTGCCAGACTACCTATTTTCACGAAATTACCTGCCACAGTCCAGATGTTCACACCATGCTTCTTAAGTTACCAAGGCACCAAAAGAGAAGGGGTAGTTTTGTCAGTATCCTTTTTCACTGCTGACACATTGCAAATCTAGGTAGGTTGTACGTAGTAATAGGTTGGTAGAATACCATTTCCCAAATTTTAAGTACCAACTTTTATTTGGTACATTGTGGCACATAGGACCATGAAATTTCAATTTGCACGTTGAACACTCTTTGTTTAGAATGGTTATAGATGCATCAGATTATATTTATTAACAAATCTGGCCGATTGGTTTAGTGGCGTGGTTGGTCGCCCGCCACGTGATGGGAATGCGCGTTGCTTTGATCTCCCCCCATTTACCGTTTCGGGTATAGATTTCGACCTTCGCGGCCATAATTACATGAACCTCTGTACCCCTTTGGAAAAACAAGAATAAATGCATGGAGAAAGAAACACCATTTGCTATTTACTTGTACGCCATCACCCATTAAGGCCCTAGCCCCTAAAGCTACATTTACTTACATGCATACTCTTATTTATGCAGTGCACACTTCTACAGTAATGATACGGAGAGAGAAACTGTAGTGTCATGGTGTGTGAACTTTTGCAGGTTCCACTGACCATATTCATCACCAAGAAATCGAATGGAGGAGAGCCCATCTCGGGTTCCACGTAAGGATCGGGACCCGAGAGCCGGGCCCGCCAAGAAGAGCCACCGGTGCCCGGCGGAGGACGACGGAGGAGGAGGGGATCCGATCAAGTGCTCCGGCAGGTCCTGCCGGTCGTGTACGGCGGAAGTGATCGCCGACTGCGTGGCGGTTTGCTGCTGTCCGTGCGCGGTGGTCAACATTCTGGCCCTGGCGTTTCTCAAGGTGCCGTGGACGGTGGGGAGGAGGTGCTTGGGGCTCGGGAGAAAGAAGGGGAGGAGGCTGGAAAGAGGGAGAAGATGTGAAGGTGAACTCGAAGGGGATAAGGATGGGATTTCTGGAAAGGGAGGGCTAGAAGAGGGGACGCCGGAAGTTGTAGGGTTGGGAGATGAAGGGCAAAGGGAGAGTTACAGTGCTAGGTTTGAGGCGGAGAAGGTTTGGTTAGAGCTGTACCAGGTTGGCCATTTGGGTTTCGGGAGGGTTTCTTTTACTGGGATTCAGCCTCACGGCAAGGGCAACTAGGGAGATTTGTTTCTCTTTGTGGAGTTGAAATCTTGAGCATTTTTACACTGCTTTTGCACCGTAAGCAGTACATTTTGCCTCTGAATGGAGTTGCATTAATCTTGATGAATGGTTCATTGGCAAGGAGATTATAGAACATGTTAATTGTTCTTCTGTGCATTTGCCCTTTTTTCTTCTTTTCAGGCCCGTTACCACAGAATTGAATCTGGCGATCTTGATGCTTCTATGGCTCAAAGTCTCTGATTTCACCATTATTTCGAAGCAAATCCGGCCTGGAGAGATTATTAGCAGCTCGTGTGTATTTAACTTGGCTCTTTTTTTTTTTATTTTTTATTGCACTTAATTTCAACCGGTCCCGTTTTAAGGGCGGCATTTACTACTTAAAAAACTTGCTTCGTGACGACCCTCCCCTGAATTAAGGGTAGCACTTGCTTCACTGTGTATCTTTCTTATTGTCGCCATTACGATGCCATCTTCTTTGTTTTTTTACTGTGAAGTCCTTAGAATTATGCCATCTCTTAGCTGGGTTTGTGATTATAAGTCTTAGTGAGGAGATATGTCCCAGGTTCAGTTTCAATCAAATCATATTTTTTTATAGATCAGGATCATTTACGGTAAAGTAAAGATAATTTACAGATAAATTTTAATATATATTTTTAACGATAAAAAATTATCATCAGGTGTTATGCAGTACTAATTGAAGTGCGCCTAATGGTTTGTCCAAGACGTGGACACCAGACGTGATGGGTGCAGAGTTGGTTATTGCTATAATAAAATGGGGGTTTGGTACCGTATAAAAGAAGAGCACAAGGGAATTAAGGAGTGTCTGTCACATCTTTTGTCCTTTTGTGCCCAATTGGAGGACAATAAAACCATCTTTGTCCATCCGTTACGATATAGTTGCCACCCTCATTTATTCCACATACTTGTCATTAATTTACGAAGAAACTTTAACTGATATTCACATTATAAAAATCTTCCTTTAATTTTTTATATAATAAACATTAATAATCGTTAAATTTTCATAGTGATTTTTTTACTAACACTTTCAGCTATAATTCTTAACAATATATTTTTTAACGTTATTAAATAAAAGTCATTAGAGATATTTAGTGATTAACTAGTATAGAGCACGTGTCTTACACGTGAATGTAGCCAAGCGAAATTTTTGAGGTGATATTATTAACTTTTTTTGATCAAATAATAAAATTCAATTATGTTCTTAATTCTTTTGTGTGACTTGTTATAGAAGAAATTTATATTTGATGTTTGCAATTGTGATCAATGTTTGGAAATCTTTTTTGCAAGCTTTCTGGATTAAAAAAATGTTTGATGTTATTGCTGAAAAAATAAATGAAAAAACTTTAAAATAATCAATTTACGTCTTTATTTTTGTAATCTGTTAGATTTGTGTTATGGTATATAATTAAGATTTATAATTTTTATCATTTTATTGTAGTTTGATTTGATTCTGTGAGCTTTCTATTTTTTTCCCTATTCATCACAAGAAGACCAAAATAAAGATTTTTTTTATTTATTTAAAAAAAGGAACTCCATTGAATAATAAACCAGAAAGAAGAACTCAAAGCCTTAAGCCACGTTTGACACTCTTTTTTTGCCTATTTTTTTTCAGTTTTAAAAATTGAAAAAAAATGAGCGTTTGGTAACCATTTTTTTTTTCAATTTAAAAAATCAGTTTTTAAACTGAAGAGTAAAAAAAAAAACTACAAAAACTGGTTTTTTTTTTCACTTTTGGTTTTTTTTTTTAGACCACCACCACCACCCTCCCACCACCGACAGCCACCTCAGGCGACCACCGCCGGAGACTGCCGGCCACCGGCGACCATCGGCAGCCACAACCGGAGACTGCCGGCAGCCACCGCCGGCGACCACCGCCGGAGACTGCCGGCGACCACCGGCAGCCACCTCCGGCCGCCGGCAACCACCGCCGGAGACTGCCGGCAGCCACCTCCGGCCGTCGGCGACCACCGCCGGAGACTGCCGGCCGCCGGCCACCACCGCCGGTGACTACCGGCAGCCACCTTCGCCGTCGGCCACCACCACCACCACCGTCGACCCCCGCTACACCCCACCACCGCCACCGCAAACCACAAAAAAAAAGTCAAAATAAAAAGGGTTACCAAACACCAAAAAAAAAACCTAAAAAAAATGGGTTATCAAACACCCACTTCTTTTTATATAAAAAAAAAAATTAAGCTACTCTTTAAAAACTGAAAACCAAAAAAAAAAATTTGTCAAACGAACCCTTAGAAAGACAATTTTTTTTGTTTTTCCTTTTTCGTTTAAACAGAGAAGTTTACAAAGAGATAACTGTTGTCTGTTATTTGCAGCATTAAGAGAGGAAGCCAATTCCATTTATCTTTAAACACCAAAAGAAGGAAAGGGAGATTTTGTTTGAAACATTATATATGTCCAAATCACAAACCAACACTCACAATATAGACAATTATTATGCATGTGTATATAAATCAACTATACATAAAACAATATATAGGAATGTTATGATTAATGTACGTTTCTGATTGCAATAATAAGATGTAATAAATGTGCATAAAATTAATAATTTGTGTTATTAGAGTCAATCATGATACATGTAGTAGGCTTTTAGCTTTTAGCATGTAGAATGAGAAGATATAATTTTACCTTATTATATAATATTTTCCTTAGCTTTCATTAAGATGATCTTTTTTTTGCGCACCAGATCTTCAACTGTCATTGGATGGTTTCCATCATTTTTCTTGTGTTGGATAGTATTCTTGAACTTCTTGTACTATCAACCTTGCTCAAATTTTGTCATTTTCAGTTTTTTTGTCCATCCTAATGATAAAGTTAAATTCTTTTCCTTCTATTTTCTTAAGGTTATTTTTCATTATGCGTGTAATTTTTAGTATTAGACGTCGTTCTTGCCTAAAATTTTACAAGGCATATAGTTATTGATTTGTGTACCTTATTTGATTGTATCAATTTTGAGACTGGGCATCCGATAAAAAATTTGGTTGCATCAAATAATGTTATGAATGCCTGTTGAATGTCTCCAATTACAATCAGTTTCAGCATGTTCCTGCTTTTATCAATAACATTGAATCAAGAATATTTTATTAAAATAAACAAATATTTTAAATTTTCCTAATTTATCGTGATTCATAAGATATTGGAAGTTCACATTTCTCATCCTTACAAGCCAGTCATTTTTATGTGATTGTAACTTTCTTACAGCATCTCTTGCATGCTTAGTACCATATTTCTTCTTTATTCTCAATTGTCAGTAATCTCGTTTTAAAGAGCAGTAAATTTCTGTATAAAAGCTGTTATTAATTTGCACTATATTTAAGCCTCTTTTTTTTTTTTCATTTTTGTTGTATATTAACCTTGTTTTTCATCTTTTTCTGTTTTTGTTTTTTCAACAATTTTTTATTTCTTAACTGATTATTCAAATATTTCAGTTTCTTTTTTTGTTTTTGTTTTTAGTTATAATTACCCAATATTTAGAGAACATTCATTATCCAATAGTTATTTCATTTCAACCAAATTAGAAAGTGAGTAATAAAGGAATTTCTTTATTTTGTTTTTTTTTTTATCACGAGACTTTGCATTTCCCAAAGTTAGAACATGTTCATTATCCAATGTTTATTTAATTTTAACCAAATTTAAAAAGGAGTCATAAATAGAAGGTATGATTGTTATTAGCATAATTAATGGAGGACATAAT
This sequence comes from Escallonia herrerae, assembly GCA_033070095.1. Taxonomy (NCBI): domain Eukaryota; kingdom Viridiplantae; phylum Streptophyta; class Magnoliopsida; order Escalloniales; family Escalloniaceae; genus Escallonia; species Escallonia herrerae. The sequence goes on along the minus strand of JAVXUP010001243.1, from coordinate 109,966 downwards.
TGTTTAAAAATGATTTACAACATTCGTATTTTTATGGGTACTAGTATTGAGCACGTGCGTTGCACGTGGACGTGATCGAGAGTAATTTTTAAATTTATATCATTAATTTTTTTGGGTCAAAATTATATAATTCAATTATTTTCATATTTCTTTTGTGAGTTATTTTAGAATAAATGTATATTTAATATTCGCAATTGTAATCCATTCAATCTTTGAAAATCTTCTTGGTAGGCTTCTGGATTGAAAAAATATTTGATGGTGCTGTTGAAAAGAAAAATTAAAAGAATGAATCTACGTCTTTATTTTCTGTAATAAGTTAAATTAGTTTATGGAATACATTGTAAGATTTGTAATTTTCAGACCATGTGCGTAGCTGAATAAATTTTCAATTTAAATTTGAGCCATATTTAAGCTTTAATTTTTTTCTCATTTTTTGATGCATATTTAATCCTTTTTTAGTTTTTCTGTTTTCATTTTTCCAATAGCCTTTCGTTTCTTAATTGATATTTCACATATTTCAATTTTTTTGCTTTGTTTTGGTTTTTTTGTTTGTCAATTGTTAATTGTTTGCTAACCTAAAAATGTAAGAAAAAATAATCACAGCTCTCATTATCCAATATTTATTTTATTTCTACCAAATTAAAATGGGAGTAATAAAAGAATATTTCTTTCTTATCTGACTTTTCATTTCCAATGTTTATAATTTGATTCATTATCCAATATTCATTTATTTTCAATCAAATTTAAAAGGGAGTCATTAATGGAGGGTAAAAGTATTATTGATATAATTAACACATGACATAATTGTCCGAAAAAATTTACGACATTCGTACTCTTATAAGTAGTATAGAGTATAGATTCTCTCCCCCCCCCCCCCTCCTTTCATTTTTGATGGATAGTAATCTTGTTTTTCATCCTTTTCTGTTTTTGTTTTTTCAACAATTTTTTTATTTCTTAGCTGATTATTCAAGTATTTCAATTTCTTTGTTTTGTTTTTATTTTTCAATTATTTAATTGTTTACTAACCAAAAAATGCAAGAAAAAAAATATATCACAGTTCTCATTACCTAATATTTAGAGAACATTCATTATCCAATATTTATTTCATTTCAACCAAATTAGAAAGTGAGTAATAAAGGGTCTTTGTTTATTTTTTCTTTGTCATGAGACTTTTCAATTTCCAATGTTAAAACATTTTTAATAATCTAATGTTCATTTAATTTTAACCAAATTTAAAAAGGAGTCATAAATAGATGGTACAATTATTATTAGCATAATTAACTGAAGATATAATCGTCCAGAAATGATTTATAATATTCGTACTTTTATAGGTAGTATAGATATAGATATAAATTATTATCACAACACGAGAGGTGAGAGAAAGGTTTCTTCAACCCGAATAACAGTCAAATTTTTCTTAATTTATATCGTTTCTCCCCTATTCGTCTTTCCTCCACCAATAGACTCTACCACCAGCTGTCACTGCGTACAATGGCCGCGGCTGGTCATGGTGGTGATGAAATGAAGGGTAATGGATTTAACAATGTGATGATGGATTTTGTTTCTTTCATTTTTAATTTTTTTTTATAACAGATTTCCTTTCATTGGTTTTCCCTCTCATAACTTGAATACCTTTTGAAAAAATAACAACAAAATTCCAATCTTTGTTGTTTTTCCTTCCATTTCCTTATCTTTTCTTTTTGAATAGTTAATTTTTCCAAGTTTTTCTCCTTTCTATCTTTGAGTCGAAGAATCAATCGTGAATGCTATAGTTGCAAAAAACGAGTTCCAAAAGTTATAGTTGTTAATTGGATAAATCAATCGTTAATGCTAACTGTTGCTGCTAAAAATATGTCCCGCGTACGTTGCGGAACCCGAGCCTGGACCGATGACCTGCAAGACAGAAAACGAGTGACCGCCGGGTGGGGTTCCCGGCGGAGAACTCTCCGATGCTTAAGTCAGAGCGCAGCTACATGATAATGACTCTGAAAAAGCATGAATGTGTGTCGTCCCCTATACCTGGGGGGTAGACCCCTTTATATAGCGGTAGGAAGAAGAGCCCTAGTAAGACTGGGCCGTAGGCTAGATGTGTTAGGATCGCATTAGGATCCTTGAGGATCACGTCCTGATCTCTGATAAGATAACTATCAGTCTTCCAGTTCAACTAGGATTGCCGGTATTCCCCAATTATTGGGAGTTTTATTTGAGGTATATCATATGCCCCCCACTTCTTTAGCCAAGATGTTTGGCTGAGGTAGTTTATACCTGGTGTCTTGAGACACACGTCAGATTTGTAAGGGATTCTCCATCCGCTTGTAGGGGTAATAATATTTCTCTACTCCATGTGCTCGGACCGAAGCTCTTAGGAGCTTAAGCCTTGGAACTTTGCCCGAGTAGGATGCTAGAACTCTAGCTCTTGAGAGCTAGGTCTTTCGAATGTCGCCTAAGTAGGCTACTCGGAATCATCTTTAGGAAGATGAATCATGGGATCTCGGGATCCATTAGAGGCTGTGCCCCATGTTCCGGTGGAGGCGGCTCCGATGCTAAAGTCAGAACGTTGCTACTAGGGTAGAGCTCTGAATAGCGTAAGAATGCACTGGGTGCTTGTGTGTGAACTTTCTTGTGTACCTGAGGATTTTCCCCTTATGTAGGCCATTTCCCAGACTCCTCTCTCCTTTAGGATTCTTTCCTCGCTGATCCCTCACGTAGTAGAGTCCTACCAGGACTAATCCTTTTAGCAGTTGAGTCCTAAACGGATTCTATCACCTCCCTCAGACTCTGTCCCGATACAGATTCCTCAGTTCCGCTCAAAGTCATCCATGCCACGTGTCATAAGTTGGTTAGGGGGATATTTTAGCTATATCATAATGCCCCCTGCCTTTGACGGTTCCCTTGAGCGAACGGTTAAAGGCACATGTGTAACAACAAACCGAAGGCAGTTCAGCTAAGAATTATCCAGGTTTGTCATTCGGCGGAACTTTTTAGAATTCTGCACTCAGAAGCATGTGTTAGGGAGGTCTGGTCGGACATCCTGGTCGGGAGGTCTGGTCGGGCATCCTGGTCGGGAGGTCTGGTCGGACATCCTGGTCGGGAGGTCTGGTCGGGCGTCCTGGTCGGGAGGTCTGGTCGGGAAGCCTGGTCGGGAGGTCTGGTCGGGCATCCTGGTCGGGAGGTCTGGTCGGGCATCCTGGTCGGGCGTCCTGGTCGGGAAGTCTGGTCAGACTTCTTGGTCGGGACATCTGATCGGACTTCCTGGTCGGGACCTCTGATCGGACGTCCTGGTCGGGACCTCTGGTCGGACGTCCTGGTCGGGACCTCTGGTCGGATAACCTGGTCGGGACCTATGCTCGGACTTCCTGGTCGGGACCTCTGGTCGGACGTCCTGGTCGGGACCTCTGGTCGGACGTCCTGGTCGGGACCTATGCTCGGACTTCCTGGTCGGGACCTCTGATCGGACGTCCTGGTCGGGACCTCTGATCGGAAGTCCTGGTCGGGACCTCTGGTCGGACGTCCTGATCGGGACCTCTGGTCGGACAACCTGGTCGGGACCTATGCTCGGACTTCCTGGTCGGGACCTCTGGTCGGACGTCCTGGTCGGGACCTCTGGTCGGACTTCCTGGTCGGGACCTCTGGTCGGACAACCTGGTCGGGACCTTTGCTCGGACTTCCTGGTCGGGACCTCTGGTCGGACTTCCTGGTCGGGACCTCTGCTCGGACGTCCTGGTCGGAAATGGATCAGCCTTTTGTCTTGCCATGTGTCAGGGAACCATGAAGGCGTCTTGAATGTTGAGGCGGTTAAATTTTGAATTTCAAAATTTAATGCTCCGGGAATCCCGGACGACACGTGTCTTGAATGTTACCGCCTTCGTAGGGGCGGTTATTCCAACACTCTTCTATATATTTGGACTCCTCTCCTCATTTGCCCCCTGCTACTCACTCTCACTCTGTTCGGCTCATCTGTCAACAAGTAAGTTTCTCTTCTTCTCTTCCTGTTCGGCACATATCTATTTCCTTTTCATAGCTCTCCACACCGTAGCTTCTCTTAGAATATGTCTTCAGCCACTTCGAGTAGTTCTTCGTCGCCCTCCGGTAGTTCCACAGAGAACAATTTAGAGAGTGATTCTGAGAGTAGATCTTCACAAGTAGGTACCTCAACTTTTAGGAGCCAAGTAGGAACTTCTACTCCCCAAACCAGCACTTCATTTTGCCGTAGAGATGCCCTTGGGGAAATCAAAGATGAAGCCGAGGATAGATTTGATGAAGACACTTGGTTCGCCGCAGATGAGAAGAGGAACAAGATGACCAAAGAAAGCATAGTTGAGCTTTTGAAGGAGTATCCTTTGCCTCCTCCCTTTTCTGCTCGGGTTCCTGCACTCCAAGAGCCTGCCAACTATGGTACGAACTTGGAAACGAGTGTCTACGAAGGTCAGATTAGATCTGGCTATAGGGTTCCCATGCACCCCTTTGCTGTTGCCTTTTTCAACCACTATAAAATGGCGCCAGGTCAACTTGTGCCCAACGGATGGAGAAAACTAGTTGGGTTGATCTATCTTGTGCAGACCTCAGGGTATCCAGTGACTGTTGATGATTTCATGAGATTATACCTTGAGGTATGCTTTATAAAGAGTGTGGCGAAAGGTGATGGTTGGTATTATATTCACAATCGAATCAGAGTGATAAATGGAGGTCCCAAGTCCAACAAAGACTGGCACTCCCGATACTTTTTCATTCAGAGGCCAAGCGGCAAATGGGAGTTCCCAAGAAAGTGGAACGGTTTCTGTAAAGATTTTGAAAAGGATGGGTTCTTGTCTCCCAATGTTGTGACCAAGAAACTGCTCGATCACATAAAGAGGAGGGGTGTTCTCAATATTGATGAGCCCTTTACAGATCAAGAGATGCGGCATGCGAGGCTCATCCCTCCCGCCTCCGACACGCCTGTTTCTCCAACTCCTGTTCTAGAACCTCGAATTATTTCGAAGCCTAAGGCTCAGGACCCGACGATAGATACGTCGTCTTCTAGGACCCCAAGTTTAGGTAGAGTCTAAAGCAATGTTTATGTATTCCTTTCCTACGTAATTGTAAACATGTTCCTTAACCCTTTCCTTTTTACAGAGATGGCTGGCAAAGGAGGAGGTGCAAAAGGTGACTTCATGGGTCTGCTGCAAAAGGCTTCGAAGGGGAAAAGGAAAGAGAGCACGGGGGATGGTTCTTCTCCCGTTGTAAAAAGGCTTCGCGCGCCAACTCCTCCAGTACCCCCGCTGGTGGTTGAGGATCTTCCCATCGAGAAGGATCCCATTTTCCGTCCCAGATGGACCATCAAGAGGGGCGACTCGGGAATGCCCCATTCGCATGTCTCCGCTCAACACTTAGCTCACGGAGTGTTGCCAAGTGACAAACTAATCTTGGAAAACCAGCCTCATGAGGCCTTTGCTATGGCGCACGTCCAGGCTGCTTACAACGTAATTGGAATTACTTCCCTCTTTTTGTCGCTGTCAATTAAACACTTCTTCCTACCCCATAACCGTCTTCATTTCCCTTTCCTTTTCAGGCATACTGCTATAGCAGCCAGATGCAAGACAGGTTCTCGATGGCGATGGACGTGGCTCGCAACGCTGAGACGGATAAGAGAGCCGCCGAAGGCAAGGCTGACAGACTTGATAAGGAGGTCAAGAACCTCAAGACGGAGAATGCTGATCTGCTTACCAAGCTTGGTCGTCTGGAAAAGCGATGTGAGAAGCTGAGGCATGAAAAGTCGGAGGTCGGGAACAAGGCCATCCATGCGTTCCTTGATGGTACAGCTGGTGATGAATGGCTCCGGAGGCGGACTGAAGACGGGCTTTCCATCTTTCAAGAGGGCTTCCAAAAAGCCAAGGAACTAACGTTGGCCAAGTATCCAGACCTTTTCTTGGACGACGTTGTGGTGCCCAGCTTTGAGTCGCCGTCTGGTGAAACGGCCATGCCTACTGAAGCTGGGGATGCCATTTCTCCCGGGGAGAAGAGTGTCCGATCCGGAGATGCTCCTGTATCTTAGGATAACTTACCTCTATTCCCCCTATCTTGCAATTTCCGTTTGATGTGCTCCTAAAATTTGTGTTGCCTCAGAGGCTTATGAGTGCTAAACAATCTTGTTTCGGATATGTCATTTTTTGTGATGCTCTTACTTTTGACATGAGCTTTTATCGTCAGCTAAGGGCTGGCAAAGAAGTATCTTTCTCACGCTTGGTATAATTTCGAATTAACAAGACAGGGTGGGGCGACGATCCCCCGCATGGCTTTGCCATTTCTCGGACTAGAATTAAAGCTAGACCGTGTTAGGTAAGACTTGTGTCTTACCCTATCACAATGGGTGATATGTTGCTTGAGCAACATTCGTGGTTTTACTTTGACGCGAACCCTTATCGTCAGCTAAGGGCTGGCAAAGAAGCCTCGCACTCACGCTCGGCCAGATTTCGAATTAACAAAACAGGGTGGGGCGACGATCCCCCACATGGTTTTGCCGTTTCTCGGGCTAGAACTAAAGCTAGACCGTGTTGGATAAGACTTGTGTCTTACCCTATCACAATGGGTGATATGTTGCTTGAGCAACATTCGTGGTTTTACTTTGACGCGAACCCTTATCGTCAGCTAAGGGCTGGCAAAGAAGCCTTGCACTCATGCTCGGCCAGATTTCGAATTAACAAGACAGGGTGGGGCGACGATCCCCCACATGGTTTTGCCGTTTCTCGGGCTAGAACTAAAGCTAGACCGTGTTGGGTAAAACTTGTGTCTTACCCTATCACAATGGGTGATACTTTGCTTGAGCATCATTCTTGGTTTTTACTTGTCTTTCTGGAGCGAAGGTTCTCTTCTTTTGCTTGACCGGCTTCTTGAGCGGGTCCACATTCAATCTATGGGTGATCACTTTCGGATCAATCCCGGGCATATCCGATGCCGTCCAAGCGAAGATATCTGAGTAGTTCCGCAATAAGTCCACAAGCTTGAGCTTGAGGTCGTCTGACAGTCCTGTGCCTACCCTAACTGTTTTCTCTTGGTTGCCTGGGTACAGCTCGATATCAAAGAGGTCTTCGGCGGGCTTGCCTCTTTCGACTTTGGTCTCATCCCTCAAATCTTCAATCATGAGGGCTTCATTGGCTCTGTTTCGGCATGACGCCATGTAGCACTGCCGAGCCACCACCTGGTCTCCCTTGACTTCCCCTACTCCATTCTCCGTGGGGAATTTCATTTTCATGTGGTATGTTGATACCACAGCCCTTAACTGGTTTAATGCAGTTCGGCCCAAAATTGCATTATATGCTGATGGAACACGTACCACCACGAAATCTAGCATCAGCTTAGCTTGGTTCGGAGGGGCACTACAGTCACTGGTAATGCAATAATTCCTTCGCAAGCGACAGGGTGGTTAGAGAAACCGTATAGAGGCGTATCTATCTTCCGCAAGTGGTCGGATGGGATGTTCATTCTTTGAAACGCCTCGTAAAAGAGTACCTTCGCTGAGCTTCCATTATCTACGAGGATTCTTTTCACGTCGAAGTTTCCCACCCGGAGTGTGACTACTAGGGGGTCGTCATGAGGTATTCTTGTGTCTCCCACATCATCATCAGAGAAGGATATTGTCTGGGCCGGTTCCTTCTTCTGCTTTTTTGTCGACGGTCCCATAGTTGTGAGGACTTCCCTTACGTAAGCTTTTCGTCCTTGTCCGGAAGATCCTCCTGCCGCGATTCCTCCTGAGATAGTATTGATGACGCCCGCATTCTCTCGTACTTCATCTCTTCCTGCTAAGGGGGTGGTTTCCCTCTTTTCATTTCTGCGATTGACATACCCTCGCAGATGTCCCCGTTTGATAAGGGCTTCTATTGCGCGCTTGAGCGATTCACATTTGTCGGTAGTGTGACCATGATCATTGTGGTAATGGCACCACAAGTTCCTATCTCTCTGACTGGGCGCCGACCTCATCTTCTCTGGTCTTTCCAGTATCTCTTTATCCTTTATCTCATGGAGAATCTGTGACGGTCTAGCATTCAATGGCGTCAGATTCTTCATGTCGAACATTTCTTTTGGGCGCCTTTCGTCTCTCCTTGAACGCTTAGAACCCCGTCCACTTCTTGGACTATCTTCCCGGGCTCTCTTTTCTTGTCCTTGCTCATTGTCTCCTCTGTGTTCTTTGTGGGTTTCCAAGTATTCTTCGGCCTGGATGTATTTGTTGGCCTTCTCCAACAAGTCACTCATGTTTCCAGGGGGGCTCTTGTTTACCGCAAATGCAAACTTGGTTGTAGGACGAAGCCCGCGCATAAAGGCGGTGTATTTTACTGACTCGTCCAAGTTGTCTATTTCTAACGTTGCCGCGTTGAAACGTCCCAAATACCGCGACAGCGATTCGTTCCTTTCTTGGACTACATTGAGGAGACTAGCCGAATTCTTCCTCCGAGTTCGGCTGCTCACAAAATGTTTCTGAAATGAGTCGGATAGCTGGGCGAAGGAATGGATAGACCTGGGTCGTAGGGACTTAAACCACGCATGCGCCGCCTTCCTCAAAGTGGTTGGGAATGCCCGGCACATGACGGCGTCCGAGACTTGGAGGAGCAGCATATTTGTTTGGAACTGGTAGACGTGCTCTCCGGGGTCTCCGTTCCCATCATATAAATCGCATTGCGGCATCCGAAAATTAGGAGGGAGTTTCGCCTTCTCAATTCCTTTGGACAGGGGGTATCCCGAATCATCCCTGGGAGGAGTGTATTCCTCCGGGCATGTCCCGGAGGTGGGTTTGCGAGAAGTTCGTCCTTGGGGACGGACTTTACGTCCGGGGGGATGAACTCGTCCTTGGGGACAATGTTTTTGCCCCGTGGAGCGTCGTCCCCGAATTTTGTCGCTTGCTGCTGGAGGCGAATTCGTGCTGTCCTCTATTGACTTCTCTCGTCGGAGATATGATTCGCTTCTGTCAACATGTCTTGGTTGGTAACTGGGATCAGTCTCTGACTTATGGCTTCGACCATATCCGGACCTTGAGGTCAGTCTAAGGCGAAGGTCGCTGGGATCCAGATGTGTCTGGTTCGTAGAGATCGTCGGGGCCACCGCCTCGAGCTTCTTCTGTAAGGTAGTCACCACGCCCTTAAGTTCCTGGACTTCTCTGGTCAGGTTTGCATTCGGAGTATCAAACAGCTTTCGGGTCAGGCGATGGCGTAAATCTCCCCTCTTTAGAAGAGGGGTTGGGGAACGAGTTCCCTGAGAACTGTCAGTTGTATTCGGGGTGACTGAGGTCACATTAATCCGGTCGTTCGAGGAATGGTGTTGGGATGGTGTCGGTTTACGCCCTCTTCGGCGGGCGCAACTTGATCTTGCTCGCCGATTTTGGACGGAGCGACTGGCTGCAGGAGCGTCTGAAGATGATTTCCTTGCCATGTTCCCTGTCGGTCCCACGGATGGCGCCAAAATGTTGCTGCTAAAAATATGTCCCGCGTACGTTGCGGAACCCGAGCCTGGACCGATGACCTGCAAGACAGAAAACGAGTGACCGCCGGGTGGGGTTCCCGGCGGAGAACTCTCCGATGCTTAAGTCAGAGCGCAGCTACATGATAATGACTCTGAAAAAGCATGAATGTGTGTCGTCCCCTATACCTGGGGGGTAGACCCCTTTATATAGCGGTAGGAAGAAGAGCCCTAGTAAGACTGGGCCGTAGGCTAGATGTGTTAGGATCGCATTAGGATCCTTGAGGATCACGTCCTGATTTCTGATAAGATAACTATCAGTCTTCCAGTTCAACTAGGATTGCCGGTATTCCCCAATTATTGGGAGTTTTATTTGAGGTATATCACTAACTTTTTTGCACTAGATATATAGTAATCATCTCATGAAATTCATCAAGAATGTACTTCATATATTTCATTCATTAGTAGAAGAAGCTACACATATCATTATTGTGCGCTCTCGATGCATCACAGCGGTTTTTAAGCTGGTATTCAAGTGAAGCAAACTACTTCCGCACTGATAATAAAAATTTACCGAGTAATAAGCTTGGTACGAAATAAAGGGGAAAATCTACAACGTAGGCCTGCCTAAGAGCACAGAATCAAATCTACAGCATAGACCTGAAGTGAAAATGAAAGGCAGTTGTGTGCCTCCAACAGTCCAACTTCATACAATTCTACCTCTCGAGTGAATCCCCAAGTGAAAGTTAGCTCAAAGTAATTCCATTGACCGCTGAGGACAAGATATGAATTTTTTGGTAATAGGGACAAGATATGAATGCCACAAAGAATCAACCCCTTGAATGCCTAATAAAAATAGGGAAAACTAGTTATGGAGCTCCTACAATGTCAACTGCACAAGTCTCAAATTGGGGGCTACCAATAAGAAGTAAATCGTTAGACATCAGTACCCTTCTACAGATGTAGTGTGGTTCGGATGAAAGTTATACAAGTAAAAATCCTTCGGCTTTCATGGGGAAAGCATAAAGTTTCCTTGGGAGTCAAAAGGAGTATATTTTGGAGCAAATATTACATGAATCTCAGACATTTAAAGTCCTTGGATCAAGAAAAGGTAGTGTGATGGGAGTAAGGGCTAAATCAGCAGGGGGGGATCCTACACGTCGTGTCGTTGTGGCTCAAATTTAGTGTAATAAAATTTATCTAGTATGCCTAAATTTGGAGAAGCGAGTAACATTTAATAAACTTAAAACATTTTTACCCTCCAATCTCTTTGAATGCATAAAATAAAGCCAATTGCATGCATTATTACTAGTATTACATCTATATTGAGATTCAAAAGTTAGTTGCCAATCTATGAAACTCAAAAATGGCTTTTGTTGGTATTTGCTAATATCACAACTTCAATCTTCAGTGACAAGTGTAGACTGTGGAGTTCAAACTTCAAGTGAATCTATATAGACTAGGTTTTTTCAACTTTTTTACCTTAATGTTTTAGACCAATACATAAGCAAGTTATATATCAGCATGTAGTTTATATAAGCAAGTTTTAGTGGTGAATATAAGGGGAGACCATGGTCCCTTGCCCTTGCACAAGCTTCACCCAGGTAAAGGAGGATTGTTTTATAGGATATCCAACAGTCCTAGATGGTCAGATCCTTAATTCCAGACCAATCAATCTATTAAATTCTTTTAGGACGTATCTCGTAATGCACTATAATTTACATTGTTGTTTAGCAAAAAACACTACTCTTCTTAAAAGCCTGGGTCAGTGCAGCCCATGAAGTGAACAGTGTAGGCCAGATGACCCGGGCTTGGGCTGGGCCTCTATATTCCTCTTTTGATGCCTATCTCTATCTGGACCACACTAAAGACCGGCTGGACTACGGGCAAACCCTGCCCGGCCCAAGGCCTACCTCGTATCAAATCCAAGTCCATCCATTTTTGGAGTAAATTTTTGATAAGAGTATCTGATGCATTCCTCCAGCTCCTCACACACTTTTGGCAAGCAGTGATGCATTAGCTTCATGCCTCCGGGTGAATGCCTTCCTTGGAGGAGCAATTGTTGCAATCCTTGTATTAAAATCACTTGGCCAGGGTGCTACTCTAAGAGAACTATAAGTTTATGGCAACAATCGTTCGTTAACTACGCGAAAAAAAGAACTAACCGAGGTAACTCACATATTATTAAGAATGCACGCTTCGAAACATCTCCAAAAGACTTCAGACCTTCACAATTATTGTTGCGACAAGGATTCGTAGCTAAAGTTACATGACGGCAACAGGACCCGCCCATTAGTTTATGTAACACAAGCTACAAAATCACGTCCCATGTTTTAGTCAACTGACTTTGACATTTTATTGGCTCTATAATCTATCCGGCCCAAACTAGCTTTCTCAAAGGCCGTCATGCTACTGATAAATGAATTTCTTGATCACGAAAGGCAAAAACGGGTAGGGCGGGCTCTTTATGGCAAAACTGGACGTGAAAAAAAGCCTATGACCATTTAGACCGGAATTTTATTTTCAAAACGCTTAAAGCTACGGGTTTGCCTGCCGATATAATCAATGTAGTCATCAATCGTGTTTTCAAGGTATGCTTCATCGTTCTTTGGTAAGGTGCCCCCAACATTGAATTCTCTCAACATTGTGGTCTTGGACTGGGAGAACCGTTGTCGCCTTACATGTTCATCATATGCCTAGATGAATTGTCTAAATAGCTTGTGCAAGCTCCGTTGGATCATACCATAAACCATGTACCAAATGCCAAAAATGGCCTTCCTGTTTGTTGACGAAATTTTGCAATGCGGGCCTGCCAACCAGACGAACTCCCTGAACTTTGCTAGTATTTTAATACTTTTAGATTGTATTTGGCGACAAAGATAAGGGCTCCGGATAAGATAAAAGAAATCATATCCGGCGTTTGGCCGCACATTCATAGCTGTCGGAGTGCCTCTTCATGTTCCACCTACCGTCGGCAGCAACCTCCCACGCTCCGTCACGACTTGAAATCCTCCGGCCTCACGGCTTCTTAGCCGTCTTCTCCATCCACCACCTCCATCCTCCTCTTTCGAGACCCTCTTCGCCTGCAGACACGGCCTGTGCCCCGGCCCTATGAGCCTGGTCTCCAACTTCTTCTCCTACCACTACCCTAACTCTGATTGTCGCTCTTTTTCTCAACTTCTCGCGGAGCCATGGCTTCTCTGGTCGCATCCCTCATCGCCGCCAAGCCAGCCGACAACTTTGAGAAGTTTTCTGTGACTGAAGCAACTACTAGAGATGGGTCTGAGAAGAATTTGGGGTTCAGGTAGAATCGGCCGGTGAATTTGTTGGTTGCTCCTCACTCTGCCGACAACTATATATATATATATTACTTTGTAAATTGATTATCCGACTTATAATCCGGACTTCGTTCAAACGCTGGATAGGATTTCTTACTTATCCGGTCTTATCCGACGGTATAACTTGTCCGGCCTTATCATGCCCTATCCGTAACCCTTATCCTTGTCTCCAAGCACAGCTTAGTGACCATGCGGGGATTAAAATAAGCTTTAATAGTCCAAAATCCTGTCATAAAAAAAATCTCGCGTTAGACTAGACACCTTTTTCCTGCAAGCCGCTAGTATTATACTTGGGCAGCCCTTTCATCCACGACCACAAAAAAGCTCCCGACTTTACTTATCTTCTCGACCATATGTGTAGTAAACTCTCCACATATAAATGCAACTTGCTTTTGTTTTCAGGGAGGACAACGCTGGTAAAATCTATCCTAAACTCCATCCCTATCTACACTGTGCAAACAAATATGCTTCCTCTAACCGTTGGGTCGGATGCTGACACCATATCTCGGGACTTTATATAGAGTCACTTTGCTAAAGAACACAAGCTTCGTATTGTTAACTCGACGACCATCACTCAACCTAGACCCCTAATGGGTTAGGGCTTTGCTAAGCCTGTCAAGTAAACCGCACAATGTTTATGAACATTGTTCGAAGCCTCTAGACTACGCCAGATTCTTTGTGGCTCGAATTTTGAAGCACAAAAACTATCCTCGTAAAAATATTTGGATTGCCAAAGCAAACCCTTCTAGCTTAATCAAACGATCAAAGCCCGTGATTGCCTCACAGGATTCACAACTTAGCAAATAAGGATTGGGGATCACATACCTCTCTTGTTAAATCATGGGATCCCCCAAGGGGCTTTGCGTATGTTGATAACGGGATCATTTCCAAGACACTCAGAAAATATGACGACGAAAGATATCGTACACAACTTAGACCGGGATCACAACTTCCTTCAACAAAATTTATCCCAACACATCATTGACCACATCCTAGCTATTAATATCCCTACCTTCCATGCTGATCTGATAGCATTACATGGCCTTATGACCATGGTAATTGTATCGTTAACTCCACTTATAAGGTCCTCAAGACTTGGCAAGAAGTCCATGTCAACTCTTAGCGTTGGTGTGGCAGACTTTCACCCCCCCCCCCCCCCCCCCCCCTTCCTTCCCCTCCCCGCGCGAATTTAGTGCTTCATATGGAAGAGTGCACATAAGGCGCTCTCTGTTTGAGCAAAACTCCCTTGACTCCATAACAAACTTCGCCGTCGTGGCTGTGGAAACTTGAAACGTTTCACCAATGTCCTAGAAAGTACCCCCTATAGAAGTGATGTGGTATACATTTTCTTAGTGTCACTCAGTCACATGCAACACTTTTCATTTTTTAACCTTAGGTGCAAACAACACTGCACCCTTTTTGGCCCATCCTTTCCACCACCTGGGATTATCGTAACAAATTTGTTATCCGCTTTCCCCCCAGCCCAACAAATATCCCAGGAAGCCAACACCAAATGCCGTGAATAATATCAACCACAGGGATCATTGCCTTCAAATACAACTCCAAGTTAAGTGGGTAGCACCTGGATTACGGTGGGTGAAACTCAACACCAACGATAGTACAAACCACAACTGTCACATCATAGGCGTTGCTGCCATCCTTTGTGATTAGACCAGACAGTGGCTAGATGGTTGCTCTCGTAAACTTCGTTACACATGCTCCGCAGCTGCTGAACTTTAGGCGATACACAAAAGAAGAGGCTCACTTTAGGCTACCAATTCAGGCTCAATGTCAATGCGAAATTCATGGTTTGTTTGTTACTAAATAAATGATTATTCTCCCTCCCCAAACTTCACTTTTTTTTTTTATATACATAAAAGAATATTACATTGATGTAAATAGATTACAAAATTTTTTGCGTTGTCTAAGACAAAACTAGCAGACAATAGATCAAGATATTATCGTGATTCTATACAATAAGTGACCGCTAAGGTCAAATTACTAACATACTACCTAATAGGTCCAAACATTTTACAAAAAAATCAAACCAAAGCATATTCTAAACTTAAGCTTAACTTAAAGTAGCCCGCCAAGCCCTAAAGATTTACACGTAACACTAGAAACCTGGTAGATCCAAAACAAAACAGAAAAGAACACCAAAATTTACATTGATGAATCTAGATATATTAACTGACAAACATTCATTATAAATCTTTTATTTTTGATCTTTTTATTATTTTTTATGAATTTGAAAACCAAACCATTATGAGGTAGCAACAACATCACTAGTAACATGACTACTACCAAGTCACAGGAGATTCACAAATGGAAGACTCGAAGAGGTTAGGAGGGACTCCTCAGACCCAACCTACAAGCCCAGATCCAAATCAGTGAAATTCACCATTACCACCAAACACAACAGCCCTGCCAAACCACCCAGGCCCAACCAAAACAATTAACCTAAATCCTCAACTACCCGAACTTGATAGCATTGGTTCATGATTACAGGACACTCCTTAGGCACGTTTGTGCTATCCATGTATATCAAAAAATCATATTTTTTTTATGAATTCTATGACAAAACAGTAAGGTCGTCAACAAAATTTGTATCATCAGACACCTCTACTTTTGCTGAATAATGATTAATGTGAATGAGTCATTCAACACATTTATTTTTTCAAAATCCAGCTGAATAATAAAATAGAAGCTTTCCTTAAAAAAGAAGAAGCAGCAGGGCCCGCCACTTTGTTCTTTACCCTTTTGTGCCTATATATGTGTGGGGGGTGAAAGTGCTAACAATCAATCACGTGTCCCCTTTACGTACCGAGCAGCTGTAGCTACACCGGGGCGCATTTTAGCCTGCGCCGCACAATCGTGTACCGCCAGAAGGACTGTCACTTAAACGTGACCGAGCGACAGAGAAGAGAAAAGAAGAGTGACTGAGTCTCGGCAATGGCGGGTGGAGTTGGATCGGAGGCGACTCGGATACTGCTGGGGGTGAACGAGTCGACTATCAAGGGGTACCCTCACGCCTCCATAAGCAGCAAGGGAGCTTTTGAGTGGACTCTGAGGAAGATCATTCGTTCCAACACCTCTGGTTTTAAGCTTCTGTTCCTTCATGTCCAAGTTCCTGACGAAGACGGTGCATTCCTCTCTCTACGAATTCATGTTTTCTGAGTTTCTCTGCATATGTTGTCGTTCTGTGTGCATTTACACCTACATTTAGGTGTTTATGTTGAATTTCTACTTCGAATTAACTGCTTAGGTTTTCAAGTTGACTATTGTGGATTATCGTTTTTCAGAGAAAATAATTTTCATCATGTCGTGAAATTGAAAGGTCAAGTAGTTATTGATTTCCCACGTTGGATCCTATTTGTACAATTACTGCAACTTTTACGGTAGTAATAAGCACTTATCATGAATTAGAAAATGACGTACTTAGGTATCGGTAGTTGTAAATCAACGCTCATTGAAAACTCTGAAATTAGGTCGTAGATTACCTACAGATTGAGTTTGTATCCGGTGATCAACTTGCTATAATGGCGACTGGCTTTTAGTAGCACTGTTGGAGGGAAGAAGATTTCTGCTCCTCTGAATATGGGCTGGCATCGATCTATATGTTGATAGAAGCATTTACGAAATCAGAGAGTGAATCTCATCATATAGTACATAAAAGCTTGCATGATCTCTAGCCTGGAATACCTACACTTAGAGCAATTTGTCACAATGGCAGGTAACCTATTGATTGGTTTGAATCTGTAATCAGCATGCGTTTGGCAACGACTGGCTCTTGCATTGTATAAAACTAGACTTCACATGCTAAATCCCATTCCAAAAAAATTTTGCTCGCCTGAATCAGACAATGGGGAAGGTTTCAAACGCATTCAGGAAATTTTAGTTGGAATGGCCACAAGTAGGATGAGACCGTGGATTATAAAACATTTATGGGTGAACACCTCCTCTGGTTTCTGAGTACCAAACCATCCGATAGACCCTTTCTGTGAAATCTATTGACTAACTTTGCTCCCTTGCACCTTCTTTGTACACGCGCTTGTAACTGCAAGTACACATGCGTAGTGTATCACATGAATTTTTAGCTGTGTACTGTTGCTTTTCTTTCACTTGTTTTTTTCATTGAACATCTATTGTGCATATCTGCAGTAAGAACAGCGAGATATGTATGGGTTTGAGTATAATGTCGGGGTTGTAGATGGAGTGTGTGCTCAGTATGTGTATGCCCCTTCTACCTTTCAAACTGATTTCCCATAATATTCTGTTTGATGGAAGCTTCTATATTATTGTCCTTGGCTATTGTATTAGTAAATAGAACTTTTATAACATCCATGCATCATCAAGATAAAACCTAATGGTTGAAAATGACATGACTAACAAATTTTAGTGTAGAGACACGAGCATACGACCTTCTCTGGACATGCGTATCAACCAAACGAAATATGATAATCATGAAAAAGTATCAAATAATAGATTCATCATGACAAACGTACATCAAGAAATACAAACTAATCATGCAGAGATGGTAGGTAGATATAATTGTCAAGTGTACAATGTATAGTCATCAATCTATAGTTATTCAACAAAAAATACACAAATGCCCACTGACCGTCAGAAAATTAGGGATACACATTTCTTGCAGTGTCACAAGGATCTTATTCTGGCTCATAAGGTAAGAATTCCATCTTACTACTCAACGAAACAAATTATGTTTTACAAGAGAAGGTGTGCATTTCTACTTGACTATTATATGTATTTAGGAACTTTTGTTAGTGTCATGTCCTTGGCATTACCTGTTTCCCATATGTTTTATATGCTTGCAAGTGTTTGTGCCTCAGTCGCGCTATATAGATGTTTAATATAGATGTTTCCATAGCTTCGAGCATGTTCCAGAGCCTCATCTGGATTACTAGTAGTATGAATATATGTTCAACTTGATTGCAAAATTTACTTCACGACTATATTTTTTTCCTATTTTCTAGGCTACAAGTGGGTGTATGAATTTAAAAAACACTTTATAATGTCGATCGACTTTTCTTTTGTCCTGGGTTGGGGTCAAAATCGTCAGATGTTGTTTAGTTGTTTGAGGACTATTATTTTTGTGGCGATAGTATCTGAATATAAGTAAAATGGTAGAAAAAGAGCACTTATTTCAGTGAACTCCTTCCGAGATATAAATAAATAAAAAAAGATGGAGAAGGAAAAGAACAATGATACAAGCTCCTATCATGAACAAGTGTTATTCAGCCTGTTTTGGTAATCTCATACCATGATTACACGGTTGTGCATCTGATTTAACTATAGCTGATTTTTACTCTTTCTGATGAATTAGATTATTTTATTAGCTATTTCAACTGTATTTTTTTCCCGCACTGTGCAATAATATTTGTTTTAAACTAGCCATTGACTTTTGATTTCAACTAATTTGTTTTAAACTAGGCATCGTCTTTTGACTTCAAATAAGTTGAATATGCGTTTTTCCTTTTCCATTTCTCGCTTTGAAGAAAATGCAGTTGAATGACGAAGAGGTTGCCATCCTTATATTTTGGACTTAGTTAAACAGTTTACTGTCATATTT
Organism: Escallonia herrerae; assembly: GCA_033070095.1. NCBI lineage: Eukaryota > Viridiplantae > Streptophyta > Magnoliopsida > Escalloniales > Escalloniaceae > Escallonia > Escallonia herrerae. The sequence goes on along the minus strand of JAVXUP010001243.1, from coordinate 91,615 downwards.
TGAGCCCAGTATTAAGTGCAATATACTGCATTATATTGGGGAAATTATAGTCTTGAGTTACTTTTTGTTGAAAGTATGGTGCTTTTCATCAGCACCCGCGAGAAAGGTAGGGAACTGGGCTGAACTAGTGATTTTCTTTGTGCTTTTGTGTTGAGTAGGCCTGCTATTATGTGCTTCTTTGTGTCCACTCCTTGAGGACGATTTTTGAAGTGCTGAGAATGTTATATTTTTAAGGGTTAGCTTCAAAACTGTGTCTCAATTTCCTGCTTTAAATTTTAGTGTAGCTGAAGCCTTCAGCAGTCGCCTTAGTTTTGCTTGTTTGCATTATTTGCGTCCAGATTTTATTATACATTACATATTTTGAAAATGTTAAGTAACCACCTTTTTGCTGGCTAATGGTGCTACTGTGACGGATTTCTGCCAGGATTTGATGACATGGACAGTATATACGCATCTCCTGAAGATTTCCAGAACGTGAAGCGCAGAGACAAGATAAGAGGTCTTCATCTGCTGGAGAACTTTGTGAAGAGATGCCATCAAGTTGGGGTACTCGATGTTTCCTTTAGGCTTCCTTGCTCTTTCCACCCCCTCCCACCCACTTTCTCTTTGTGCTTACAACAAAAAGATGAGAACAGTGTTGCAGACAGGCCAATTGCTAGTAGAGGTTTGAAAGTGTGAACTCTGGCGTTTAAGCCATACATTCTCTTCCCCCATCTACCCTAAGGAAAAGCCAAGGAAGGGAATTTTTTCGAGTTTCTTGTCTATATGAATCGGATGCTGTCAATATATCAGCTTTTAAAATACTTGAATGCTTTTAGGTTGCCTGTGAAGCATGGATAAAAACGGGTGATCCCAAGGAGGAAATCTGCCGTGAGGTGAAACGAGTCCAACCAGATCTTCTCGTTGTGGGAAGCAGGGGTCTGGGCCCTTTCCAGAGGTGAGTTCGTTTCTTGGAAGCAACCTAATGGAAGTGCGTTGGCAACTTGTGATTCTCTTACACCATCTGCATTCTTTTACCGAGTTCCAGTTAAGGATCTTCTTGATTCTGGTACTGCAGGATTTTCGTGGGAACTGTGAGTGAATTTTGTGTAAAGCACGTCGAGTGTCCCGTCGTGACAATCAAACGCAGTGCAGAGGAGACTCCTCAGGACCCTGTTGATGACTGATTGTTTTGACAATGTGCTGGGTATCTGTACTACTTTTAGTAGAGTTGCTTCACTTGTTTCCGCTCATGTCTATAAATGTATGATAACGACCCTTGAAAGAGTTAAGAACAGAGGAAAACATGGCTGCTATGTTGCTTTCATTTGTTAATCACCCTTTTGGATATTCAGATTATTTACCGGTACACCTGCTGAGTTACTACTGTCGTTTGAAATGATCCTTTGTTTACTTAAAGTCTAGCTGCTGTGCCATAGGTGCTTCATGTTGAGAAACGAAAAATGAAATTGTTTGGCGTCTCTTCCAATGGCGAGTATAAATAAGCACTTCTGAGCCTCAACTTGTGAAATGCTTGCTATTATCAATGTAGTCTAGTTGCATCGGCTATGAGTGCTTCCTTTTTTTTTTTTATTGAAAAAAGGCTGGACCGTAAGGCTCTAATTCAACCGGCAGGGAGTATTGTGCCTCGAGGACCTACAAGGCTGTCACATACATCTGAGCTCCCGATTCCAGCACCATGTCCGGGCCGAAGCGCACAAGAACCCGTGTGTGGAGCACATATAGGGCGAGGACGTAAGTTTGCCACCAACAAGTGCGGCGGGCAGGATTCGAAACCAGGTGGAAAACCTGGATTGGAATCCTGGGGACTGTTGAACCAACCCTTGTTGGCAAGCTATGAGTGTTTCCTGCTAGAAACAACTGCTGGTGTCTGCTTGATACGGTTGGGCCTGTCTCCATGTCACAAGTCTCGACCAAACATGGATTCCAGTTGGCTTTCTTTGGCATTCTGCTAACCTATTCCTATTGGCTCTAGGCAATAAGGTACTAACGGCATCTAAGTGAAGAGATTTACGCCTTCAGCACTCCAATTTTCGGTCCAGTTTCTCTGCGCACAAACCCTGAAATGCAAGTCCTTGGTGCACATACAAAACTGACCAGGAATTGATAGGTAAAAAAGCTAGATAAGTAGAAGAAACCAGTCTCAGTTTTTCAAAAGGAAATTACCACATCACGCACAGCCAATTGACAATAGATTACCGCCAACTGGTATATTGTTGCAAAACTGATCAACACTAACACACACTGTGTCTGTGTAGAGGGAGGGAGGGAGGGGGAGAGGGGGAGTTGTAACTATATCATCATACTGGAAAGTAGTAGACCCTTTGGGTTAAAGAACTCTTTAACAGAACCAACCCACCACCACCTATACCGAGTTAATATCCAGAAGCCTAATATCTCCTATAACACGATTAGCCCTTCCTACATCCATACAGAGAATAAAAAACTTAAAGCAACATGAAATTTCATTCTGACAACACATCCGTACACCATTTAACCTAGTTCAACAAAAGACATGGCTATGTATAGACCTGGACGCTCTGCATCTGAAATCTAAGAGGAAGTGGTTCAAACCATGGCGCTTACCTCCTCCAATAGACCTTTCATCTGACCCTCTAGGTTATCTTTCGTCTTGGGCGAAATCCCACCAACACTATTTTCCAGCATGGATGTCATCTTATCTAGTTTCTGCCTCACGTAACGTAGCCCTGACCCCGACGCCTTAACATCGGATGGCTGGTAAGTAACTAACTTCTCTGGGGTCTTCCTGAGGGAAGATGAAGTTTTCCGCTGGAGTTCCTGTGCCACTGAACTATCAGAGGGATATCGGAGCCGATAACTAACGATTGCAGCTCCGAAAGGGCTCTTCTCTGACACAGCAATAAAAGCCTCTTCCGCATCACGGCTCCTTAGAAAGAACACCCGAGCACAGAAGAAATTATAAAACACATCTGTTTCCTTCTCATTCAAAGCCCCAAACTTGCTAGACATAGTAATCAGATCATCCCTTGATGGCAATCATATTCCAGGGGGGAATGTCAGAATAAGGGCTACATCCTCGGCCTTTCCGTCACCAGCCTCTTTATTTTCTGCCTTCTTGTCAGATGCCTTAACACCTTGCTTGACCTTTGGCATATCAGATTTTGCTTGTCCGTTGCTTGCAACGGCTATCAGCTGAGTTTTACAGTCGATAGACTCTTCGGCAATCTGGTTCAAGTGTTTTCCAGGTGGCCCTGCTTCACTATTCAGTGATTTCCTCTTCCTACCAGCTCTGCCATTGTGGTAGTTGGATCCCTTCGAAAAGTTTGAGCTCCTGAATTCAGAATTGAATGCAGTGATCATATCAAGATGCCTCTTCTCCCTGAAGTGTCTTTAGAGCTACAGACCGGAGTTCAGAGAGCACCTCATTTGCATCAACTTATATGGAGTCGACATCTTGATCTGATGTTTGAAGACTTGACTTACCAGAGTCATCATCCCTGCTTCTAAGTTCTGTAGAGGATCTCTTCTGAAATTTCTTGACGTTGGTATCCACAATTTGAGGTGACTGAATAAGTTGACCAGCAACCTTGATCATCCGCTCACCCATCCAAGTGATATTCGAGATTTTCTCATACTCGCTTTGTGTGTCACCGTTATAGCCTGGACTTCTTATCCTCCCTTTAGGACTTGTATAGGGAGGCGACAAGTATTTGCTCTGTTTCCTTTCCCTTGATGCAGGTCTCTCTGTAGTTTCTTCTTTGGCCTCAGTATCATTATCTAAAACAAAAGAAACTTTTCTCCCCTTCTGCTCCCCTGACAAAGAACTTCCAGTAGCTTCTTCGGCCCTAACCCTGGCATTGTCGACACGTGAGACTTTGTTCTTTGTGGTCTTGAGAGAGTCAGAAACCTCAGGCTGCTTCTTCTTTCCCCTCTTCCTCTCTGCTGTAGAAACAATGTCACCTTGACTTCCAGTTTCTTCACTTCGCCTCCTCGTTTTCTTCCCTGAGACCATACTCCTGATCGTATCTTTTAACTCAACATCCATGTCCTCCGCCATTAGTTTGGCCACGCTCTTCTTTTTTCTTCTTTGATACAACTTATCCTGTGATATGTCTGGGCACTTCTGCAACAAAGGGTTGATCAAATTGACTAGAGCCAGGCTCTGCTGGTGAAGAAAACCAGTCGTCTTCAATAGGGATTTTCACAGGTTCGCTAAAATCATTGGTATCGATTTCCCCACCCCTCTTATTATCTTCAAGACCTTCAATGTTTGCTGGCTCACGGTAGACAGGCAACCCGTACCCTCCTTTGGCACGATAAAGGCAGACAGCCAACTCCTTACTACAACAAGCTCAAGCAAGTTGGCCGAAAAGACCCCCTTTGCGGTAGATTTCACATTTGCAAGCAACTCTGCTGGTTCATGTGTAGCAGTTAAGTGTTTGCCACTGCCACTCTTGGGCACAACAACTCCCGACTTAATTCCACCATTTGACTTAGCTAACCTAGGTTGAATTCGAATTTCTTTAGGATTACAAGAGCAAGTCATTTCCAATTCCACAAGCCTCTCGATATCTTCCAGAGCATTCTGCACAGCATTGGTGAAGGTCTGGGAAGTACTCTTGGAAGTAGTCTGCCTTGACATTTTTTCAAAATTTTCTGCAAAGGGCTTCAATTGGGACGGGTTGCACCAAGAAAACGAACTATCCCTAAAGTATGCCACGAGGAGGTGATCCTTTGGTCTAAGCTTAAGTGCATGGTCTAATGCATCCGAAGGGTCATAAATCTGACTAGGCCACCAAGGATGACTCCTAATTTTACCCCACACAAAGTCTCTTACAAGATAATCATGGTCTTGATCTTCCTCAACCTCGTCCTTATCCTTACCCTCACCCAGATCTTCATTAGCATCCACCTCTTGTTTCCCCTCTCTTCGTCTCTGACTTCATTACCCTTTTCTCCAACCTCGGACATCGGAACTCCCCCATTTTCAGCCAAAGAACCTTTTTCATCTTTAAACCCTGATTTTTCTTCATTCTCCTTTCCACTTGCTAAGGAGCCATTAACATCCACAACAAGCGAAATTCCACTCCCTCTAACCTCCGCATTCTTATCATAACCTTCATTAGCTAAAACACTAGAACCGCTTTTCTTCCCAATTTCTTGAACTCTATTGTCCTGCATCTTCTCAACACCCAAATTGGAGCCCGACACATCCCCCAAATTCCTCTGAATCGGCATTGCGGTCTCAACAACCAGCCCTTTAGCAACTACTGAATCAGTACCATTCAAAACGCCATGGTGGGAATCAGATACCCAAACCCCACTTTCATCTAAACCGGCCCCAACATCCCCAGAACTGGCTTCTGGGGTTTGAGACTTGACCGGTTCAGGAAAGATAGAACCACCATCACCCCCAACTAGGGTTTTTGTTTTCTTGGTTCCAACCGTTCCCATTCTTGGAAAAGAAAAATCACCAATTCCGCTTTAATTTCACCAAGAAATTTGGACTCCACAGCTATATTTGGAAACTAAAACATAAGAGAACAAAAAGACAAAGAAAAGGGAAGTAAATAAACAAATACTATGTCCAATGAAACCCTATCTTTTAGGGTTTTGGCCCTTCCTCAACAACCCACAACAAAACATAATATATTAACGTCAAATACACCATAGCAAAGAAAGAAAGCCCAAAACGAATAAATATATCAGCCCAAGAAAATTTATATCTAACTTTCATACAATATCTAGTCTAGAAGACATCATACCTGAAGAAGGAAAGCAAAAAGTTCAGGCTTTCAACCAGCAAAGACTCTCCATTCCATTAGCCAGAGGCATCTTTAGCAAGAGGAAGCATTTGTGTGTGTCTGTGAGGGACTTTTGTGAGAGAGAGAGAGAGAGAGAATCTTTGGAAGGTACTGTATGAGAAAATGAATTAAAAGCTGCGTTCTGGGGGGTGAATTTTTGAAAGATGGTTTTTATTATTATGGGGGATTTTTTTTCTTTTACATGTGGTGAGCTATTGCCTAGCAGCCTTTATTGTCTGTACCGCCGTTTCAGATAGTCCTCAGAATTCTGCACTCGCCCGTGTAGTTCAGTAACGCGTACTCACTCCTTTTCGGTGTCCACGTGGATTAGGTTCTTTTATTTCCTGGTACGGTGTCATTTATATAAGGGCGAGTAGGGTGGCTCTTGGGGAAGAAGTAGGAAGGAGGAAATCGGAGGACCAGCTTTATCACATAGAGAGGAAGAAGATTCTCCCCCCGTTACCGACACGTGTCGGTCGATCTGGGTACCGAGATCTTCATTGGCACATACGTCGGCGGTGATACTGCATCGTGTCCGTCTGCGACAGTTGGCAGAAACGAGAACTTCTTCGAAAAGTAATTTGTGTGGCGCATGATTTTTATCTGCACTAATTTAAATAACTCTTATTTGCACGGAGATCTTTGCTACTTAAAGAAGAAGATAATCTCGATATTGTTCTGTAAAAGCAATTTACTAATGAAGATTTTTTGAATCCTCCAACTTGGTATTTTGATTTTAAAGCTAATTCGGTCCGAGAGATTATTTTGAATACGAGATTTAAAAATTAATTTAAAAGAGCATGTAAATGAATGCAAGAGTAAGAGAGTATCCGTATCCGTATTTCTTTGAGCGCGACGCACGTGAACGAAGGGGAACGCACGAGGTCAACGATGTATGGTTTTTGGACTTTTTAATGAGGAGAGATGCGGAAAGAACGCACAGACAGATCAGTGAGCTGTTAGTTCTGTTTATTACAAACGGATTGTTCTGGTGTATGAAGGTACAGTTCTACACCATCTGCGGATTCAGCCCCAACCACAATAGAATGGCAAATGTGTCAGTTTAAATATATCAAACTATTAAGTGTTGTATCCCTAATTGGTTCCAATGGAGGAACATCTACTATCTAAAGGCACACACACAATAGCCTTTTAATCTGAAAGCTGCCGTCTCAACGACGTTCAGGTCTGCCAAGCTTCTGTGGGCATGAAATAGGCTGGAATAATAGTACCACTACTACATTTGATAGCGTTCAAGATGTCATAATAGTCTCATGGGCTGAACTTTGAAGCCGGGAAAGATAGAACAAAAGGACTAAGAAGCATCAATTCAAGTCTAGGGAAAGGCAAAAGTTGATTCATTTGAAAGCATTAGAGTACGAATAAAAAGAAAGTCACCTCCCATCTAACCAGTACATAAATTTAGACCACACGGAAGTAGCACATCATAGGCCTGATTGTCAAGACCATTCTTAGACTGTGGCATCCAAGTAGTTGAGAGGGAGATCTTGCAATCGTGCTTAGCTTAAGGGTGGTTTCTCCATTATCGATCAGTAACCACAAAAACACGTATATGCCATTAAGTTACCGACTAATTTCCCCTATCTTACACCAAAACTATAAAATGAGAAGAAACTACATACAAGAAGGCAACATATGCATGTTTCAGTGAAGAAAAGAAAGAAAAAAAAACGGCAAGAGAGATACATTCAGCCAACTTGGTTGCAATAGCTTGCGATGCCAAGCTTGAGTACAACGATAATCGCAAGAGAACTAGAGACCCAAAGGCAGATACATTCATTTCCCGAAAAAGACCACATCCAGGCAAAGTTCCAAGAATCAATATGAGAACGCAAAAGCTATCAAGTACAGAAACAAGCACACTGTAAGAATTTAAAAGATATATCTTCATAAAACGTACATCAAAACCCAATTCTAACACCATCAGCTCCAAATCTTTTGCTGTTTTAACAAATGAAATCTTCTCAAGCCCCTCTTCCATGCTCAATTTAGGTTCGTACTAGAGTTCTCCCATCATTTTGCATTTTCATTGTTGCCTAACAAGGACTTAGAGACCACACAGTAGGGAATAAGCTCTACACACCCCAATGGAAAAACACTAGTGCAATTTGGACCATACAAAAAACAGCTTCTCCCGTTGTACCGCAGCGATCACAAGCGAAAATGAGGCTCATTACCATCAATTACGCATAAAACATGTTTTTTTTAAATATATTGCAGACTGATTTCCCCCATTCAGAAAATAAAAAAATCGAAGAACATAGCAACCAACATCAGGACCACGTTAGCATGAGTATGTCTGAGTGCATGTGAAAAGAACAGCAATGACTGAGATTCTTCAACGAACAAATTTCAATTAACTGGGGTCCAAAGCTTGAGTACAATAATAGTAACAACTGAATTAGAAACTAAAGGCAGATACATTCATTTTCAGGAACAAGTACGCAAAAAATTACCCAAAATTGACCACAATTTTGTAAAACCCTAAAAAAAACCCAGACCAAAGTTACTCAAAATTTCCATGGATACAACAGAAAAGCACATGCATTATCCAACAAATTGCTAAGCATTCCCCAATTGAGGGTATGTTTTGTGTCAAATGTGAAGGAAACAACACTAATCGATGTTCATTTTGGAAATTTCAGTTACCAATTATGCAAAGAGTGAGTAACAGCTATAATAACGAGTCAAGCAGTAAAAGAAAGAGAAAAAAAAACTAACACCAAATTACATTCATTTTCCGAAAAAAGTACACAAAACTGCGGAAAATTTACCACAATTTCACCAAACAACCAGCCCTAAACAATAGCGATTTTAGCTCCGGCTTCTTCGAGTTGCTTCTTCGCCTCTTCAGCCTCGTCCTTCGACACTCCCTCCTTGAACTTCTTCGGCAGTCCCTCAATCAGCTCCTTGGCCTCCTTCAGGGCCAAGCTGGTCAGCGCCCTGACCGCCTTAATCGTCGCTATTCTCGCATTGCTCGGCACGTCCTCAATGACGACGTCGAACTCCGTCTTCTCCTCGACGACGGCAGGCGCCTCCACGGCTGCGCCGGGTGCGGCGGCGGCGGCGGGGGCGAAGGCGGCGGCGGTGATGTTGAGCTTGTCCTGGAGGTACTCGACGAGCTTCTGCGCGTCGGCGAGGGAGAGCTCGGAGATCTCATTGCCGAGGGCGACCACCTTCTCGGGGGCGTCCACGGCGGCAATAGGGCGGAGGAAGGTGGCGCGGCGGGGGGCGGTGCGGAGGGGGAAGTCTAGGGCTTGCTTGTGGGGGAAGGTGAGGGTGGGCTGCGTAGGATAAGCGGCGGAGGGCGTAGGATAAGATGGGCGGAGGGTAATTGTGGAGAGTGTCGAGGAAGCCATTTTCCTTTGCTTCGGGAGAGAGAGAGCGGAGAGAATGGGAAACAAGATAGGATAAGGGAGTGGGATTGGTCGATTTTGGTTTGGTTTATAAGAAATGGATACTTTTCATTTCCGCCCCTCCATTTTAATTTTATTCTTTGTTTCTCCCCCATAGTTCTAATTAATGGCGATTTTCCCCGTTTTCTTGCAGATCTATTTATTTTAGTACAAATGAGGACTTGTTTCCGAAATCTAAAAAATGTGATTGGACGAGGGGCATTCCGAGAATCGAACTCGGGACCTCTCGCACCCAAAGCGAGAATCATACCACTAGACCAAATGCCCACTTTGTTGATCTACGCGAGCTTTTTTTCTTATTAACAAAATGGTACTTCTTCATGATAGCTCAGACCAAACACTTGTTGGTCTTCCGAGAAGTGAATTAACTGCACATATATACCCAAAGTTGATTATTGCAAGCCCCTTTGGGACCTGAACCAGCTTTGCAATCGTAATGATAGTTCACGGTCAGATGAGAGTTTTCAATACGAGTAATAGCACAGTTCGTTGAAGAGAGTTTAGTAAGTTTAGTTCCTTTGAACCTATAATGTAACATGTTTGTCGCAAGTATTATCATTAACTTCGTAATTGATAACGTATCAGAGATATTTTGTGCTTCAATAGAAGTGTTCGTGTATGGATCAAGTATTTTGAAGCTTCCTAAAGCCCTAAAGATGCTACAACACGGGTGATAGTGTGACAAATTAAAATAACCTCCAGAACCGCGGTAATCAGTTATCACCATCTTCGGCGCCTCCTCCCATACCAATATGCAAAGGCAGCAATCGACGCAGCCACAATAACGCCAGCCGTTGCATGCCATGCATATAGTGGTCTTTCCAGAATAAGCTCAGAACCATTAACCTCAACAACTGAGGACGGTGATGGTTTCTGACTCACTGTCAAAGCAAAGCCCAAACCCTGCCTCTCAAGTTCGGCCAAATCTTCAACGGGTGGCTTGAGCCTGGTCGCCTTAGCTATTGCCTCGTACTCCTCTTTGGTTCCACCTTCTAGAAATGATCCAACAAGATAGCCCTTACTTACACAGAAAGCCCCAAAAGTTGTTCCTGAGAAATCGCCAAAATGAATTACTTCCCCTGCACTGTCCCCATAAAACTGCCAAGACAATGTGAAGACCCTGGAGTAAAAGAATGGCAGGTAGTCAAATTCTCCACTCTCGTCTGGTTCCATTATGGCAGCAACAGCATGCCTTGCTGACTTTCGCGCTGAATCAACATGCTCGAGCCTGCGAGTGTCGCCAAAGATTTTGACTGGGAATGCAGCGACATCCCCAACAGCATATACCGAGCTGTTGCTCGACTGTAATCTTCCATTCACCTTGATCCCTCCTTTCTCAAGAGTCAGTTGGCCTTCAAACAGGCTTGTGTTTGGACGGATTCCAATGCCCACCACAACCATATCAGCAGGAAGATGACTCCCATCCCTAAGATTGACTCCTGTAACCTACACAAAAATTAGTTGGTCAAACCTTAGAGATCTTTAAGAACAAACACATTCACACAAAGCCATCAGATGTAAGCGTGATCCAAAGAAAAAGAAATGTGAAGTCACTCCTAATTTAGCACCAGCGGATCAACCTCTATTCAGGTTCAAAGCGGGCTCAACTCAAAAAATGGTCGTCGATATACGCCCAGGAAAGATTCTTCATGGAAAAGGCTTTTTTTAATGGGAGAATTTGGGTCTGGGTGGAGATGCTTGGTCTCCAAATGTGGTTCATAGACCTCATGGTTTGAGTTTTAAGGGTTGGCATCAGTAAGGAATGACGAAGTTTTGATAAGCGCATACAATTTTCAGTAGGTGATAAACAGAGATTCTCCTGCAGAGGGAATAATGAATGGTCATAACCATACGAAGGGAAAGCAAAGTCATCTAGTGAGAATCTCAAGGCTCCTTAAAGAAAATTTCCAATGATAATTTTCTTGATTTTCTGGATAGCTTTTGGGGTGTACATGGTGGGTTAACCTCATTTGATGCCTTTCTTTTTTTCAATGAAATGGTACTATATCAAACATAATTTTAACGGTAGTGATTCTTCCTCCATTTTTTTGGCTTAGATTCAAAACCAGTACTGAGCTTTGAGTTCACTAACCCCAAGCCCCTAATATTTCACACGCTTGAATGAAGCCCTTTTAAATTTTTTAACAATTTAAATGGTCCTTTGGTCAGTCTACTATCTATTCCTCCGTTTGGTAAAGAAAAAGAGAATGAAACTAATCTTTAAGTGAACTCACTGTGCTCAATTAAACTCATACGCAAAAATTCACCACCACCGACCAAGCTCCACAGCCACCCGTAAAAACTGGCACCAACACCATCACCACCATAGAAAACATCAACCAATCCCACCCCATCACCACCCTTATACACCATCAACCAAACCCACCCCAACCACCACCCATAGACACCCCATCACCAGCATCAACCAAATCCACCTAATCACCAGCCACCCCATCACAGACCGTAAACAACACCAAAAAACCTATCACCACAATCAACTAAATTCATCCCCCTGTAGCAACCCTATCACCATCATAACCACCATCAACCAAACCCACCACACAACCACCCATAACACCCCATCACTGCCCATAAACACCACCAGCCAAATCCATCCCATTTCAACCCCCTCATAACAAACACGTAAACACCATCAACCAAACATCACCACCCCTAAACACCATAAAAAAAACCCATGACCAATCCGGTAACCAAACCCCTATGAATCCACCCTCACCATCACCACCCTCATCAAACCTGCTGCCACCCTCATCAACCAAAACCAATATCATAGCTACCAACCGACACCTTGGCCTTTAACCAGTGGTCGTGGCAAGTCCAGCAGCCACATAATGCAACGTATCTTAAACAAATATCCAAACCCACCACCACATAATTTCTCCCTCAACTCTGTTGGAATGCCCTAGGTGGTGGTGGATACTCAATCGTTGCTAAGGTGGTGGTGGGTTGGAGAGGTAAGGGAAGGCTGGTGATGGTGGGTTCAAGGATGAGGGATGGTCGGGGGTGGTGATGGTGGTGCGGAGATGGTGGTGGAAAGATGGATTCGTGATTGTGGTTGATGGTGAGGGTGAAGTTTGGAGGGTGCTTGTAATTAGGGTTTTGGGGTGGTGGAGAGGTGGAGGAGACCGGAGCTGCGGCGGGTGTTTGGGAAAATGAGAGAGAAGAAGGACATTGGCAAAAGGACAAAAATACTCCAGCATTACCAACAAAGTTTCCGAATTAAAGGGAAATTTCTGGAATTTTTAGTTGGTGAAGGTTATTTTAAGAGAAAGAGAAGAAGAAATTGGCCTAAATAATGACCTTTTATGCTTTCCCACTTATACCCTCACATATATATTTTTTCACGGTCACAAGTGGAGCACGTGGACTAATTTCAGAAAAGTTAACGGAAGTCTAATAGAAGGGCATTTTTAAGTGCAAAAAATTAAAAAGGGCTTCAGCCAAACTTGTGAATTGTTGGGGGCTTGGGGCCTAGTGAACTCAAAGCTTAGGGGTGGTTTTGTACGATAAGCCTCTTTATTTTTAGTTAAGAAAGAAACACTACATGTGCAGGTCAGTAATGTGCGCTGCCTATATCCCGTGGTACCAGATAGCTCATCAAAAATTTCATTTGAAGCAGCATAACCAAAAGGATTTACCTTCCCCTCAGAGTTGAAATCAAATGATGACAATACAGTTCCTTTCACGAACTTCACTCCTTTTGATTTGTAAAATTCTTCATAATAATTTGCAATCTTGGGCGTAAATAAGCGGGCCACTACAAAACAAGAGAAACAAATTTTAGGTTGACTGCATCACAACAAATACAAATTTTTTTTTAGGGGGGGGGGGGGGGGGGACCACTTAACAGAGATATACATGCCGATGACCAAAACTATGCAGACCGTCATCGGACTCAGAAGAGACACTGGACTTGTTGGTTGGCCTAAATCTAGTCCTTCTGTTAGGGTTGGTTGACGCCAAGCCTGTTAAGTTTCAATGAACATCAAACATGGGGCTTATATAAGGGGCAAAATCATCAGAAAAAGCCACATCCTCTGTTACTTTTCTCTGTCTTTCTTCTTCCATCAGTCAGCCACCCATGCCCACCCTTACTGCATGGGGCTTGACTCTTGGGTGGAGTTTTGTGTGTGTGTTGAGGTGTACAACATGTCCAAAATGACACGACAAAGCGGATTCATGCACGTGAAAATAGCCAGGTGAAAACAAATCGTCTCCACATTGTTGCTTTGGTGTATCAATTTCAAGTTGAAACCATTTACATAACATAGGTTTTGGGTTTTTTCTGTAGCTTTACTTTATAGCCACTTTTTAATGAGTGAAATTGAGCTAATCCTTGAAGTCGTACGGATTAACTGACATTGCTAGAATTTTTAAGAATTTTAAGTTGATCTGGTAAATTAGGGTGAAATTAATGGAAACTGTCAGTAAATTTTGGTGGCAGTTTCGTGTGGTGATTGGTATTTAGGATCAATATCGCGGTGTTAATGGGAATACAAAAGGACTGAAATGAAACCAAAGAGAATATGATGAAATGTAGCACCTATATGTTAATAACATATATATATATATATATATATATATATATATAGGGTCGTGATCCATTGCTAGCGCTAGCAAGTTGCTAGCGCGATTTGGCCGTCCGCAATATAATGTAGCGGATGATAATTTACCGTCCGCTACATTATGTTGCGGAAGGTGAAAAAAACTGCTGTTGTGGTGCGCGATCTGGCCGTCCATTCTCGCGCGTGGACGGCCAGATCGCGCTAGCAACTTGGGTTAAGTTGCTAGCGCTAGCAATGGATTAGCCCCCATATATATATATGTGTGTGTGTGTGTGGACGGCCAGATCGTGCTAGCAACTTGGGTTAAGTTGATAGCGCTAGCAATGGATCAGCCCCCATATATATATATGTGTGTGTGTGTTGTGTGTGCAAATAGTGATATTAAAAACCTTGGCAAGTACTGGGGTTTGAAGGCTCTAAAACTTCAACGTAAGGGACAATGTTGATGAGGAAGATGGTGCAAGAGAGAGAGAGAGAGAGAGAGAGAGAGAGAGAGAGAGAGAGGAGTGAATACTACATGGTGAAGGTAGGTTGTGGTGGTCGAGCTGGGACAGGGTTATAATGTGTGGTGAATTGGTGGTGACTGGTATGGATGGTGAATCAGCAGACAAGGTCTGGTGGTGATGGATCATCATGGTGGTCATGTGTGGCGGTGGTATAGTGGAAAGAAGAGAAGAGGCCAAATAAAAAGTGAGTAAATATGATAGTTCCATGTAGCCCAATCAGATTCTGGGAAGGGAAGAGCATATTTTAGCTTCTTTTATTGCTTTGTTGACGATTTTGCTCATAGTTTAGCCCCATCGGCAAGACACATGAACTTGAGCTTGGTGATAACGGACTTGGTTGGCCAAATCAATTAATCCAATGACCATGATGACACAAGTGTGAGTCCAATGACCAAATTGACATCTTGGGCAAAGAGTAAGGGTCAATGGCATATTTTGCTCAATTCATTATCTATTCATAACCATGCTCAATGATCTATATTTGTCTAGCAACCATCTAGTATAATCTTCCTAGGATGACCAAGGCTGCAAAAAACCTAACAAAAGGCCAAAAGAGAAAGGAAAAAAAAAACTCAAAAGGAGGGAGATCAAAAAGAAGTAGCTGCAGACGGAAGAGACTTACTACAATGAGCCTCTGGAAAAACCATGGCCACATTTATCTTATTAATCACCAAGGAAGCAGCACATTCCATTCCTATGTAGCCACCACCAATCACAACAGCATTGCCACCAGGGCAGGATTGCATCACGTTGACAAGCCTGGTCGCATCAGTCAAATCGCGTAAATAACACACATTTTCAGCATCTGATCCATTCACTCCAAACTCTTCAAGCTTCAAAGCCTATTCTCATTGCAAGCAAATAATTAGAGTCGCCAAATTGAATCATTCAGTTTTAAGACCTTATGTGCATTCTAAATTAAAACCGTCAAATCTAATTAGAACCTTATGTTCAGCTACTGCACCAACATGTGCAATTGGCCACAGTAATCAATAGCAGTGATTTAGCAAAAGATGGTGTAATAGAACACGATGTTCTTCTAAAGGTGCCAAAAAATATAGAACTATTATTAAGTACGATCAGAGGTCAGGAAAGACAAATTTATAACAAAATTGCGAAAATAGTTTCAGTACCCGAGCACCTATTGCAATGATGAGAACTCTGTAGCTTATAGTTTCTCCTGTTGCTGTCAATAATGTCTTCCGTCTAACGTCAGCAGACTTGACTCGAGTCCCTAGAACCAGTTCAATTCCTGAAAGAAAACCAGACCAGGGTTGAATTAGTGAGTGCAGGAACTCGCTATATTGATCGTTGTGGTTATTAAGATGGACATAAAAACCGAAACAAGTGTTTTAGATTGGTATCGTAGTACAGGACTTAACTAGTATTGCTTCGCAAAGCATTAAGCTAAACAGTATAGTGGAGGTAGGTTGTAGTAGGATGTAAGCAACCATAAGCAGGCCTTCCAGGGTTGAATTTGAACAGAAAATCCTCATCGTATTGTCTATTTTGCTTTCCCCTTTGCAGAATCAAGAAATCATATCAACTGTATAAGTGCAGATATATCTACAACAACATTACTCGCAACTCTTGTAAGGATTATTGAAAAGCATTTTATTACGACTCATTGAGGAAAAACACTTAGAAACCACTTGAACTTGGAAGGGGAAATACTTTTGCCGCACTTTCCAGAAACAACATATAGCTAACATAAAAATCTAACACATTTTGTTGGAGGGCTTCGTATACACTTCTAGTATCCTTAAGACCCTTTCCTGTTGGCATGTATGAACCATGCACACCAATTCCCTTTTTTCTTATGCCCAACCAAATAAAAGCTGTTAATGAAAGCCGCTATGAAGTTGATTTCCTTTCATACTTGCTGAAAGCATAAAAGGAAGGAAAAAGAAGAACCGAGGTTTCTGTTATTAATTTAGTTTAAAGTCACAAAGTTGGGTTTAGTGTTATGCTATCCATCTAAAGATCAAACCTCCAGGGCACTAGCTTAGCCACATAAGAATGTAAGAGCCATAAATAGGATAAATTTTGCCTGTTCATTTGTGCAAATCTCATTATAAGCAACATTGCTTGAATATCGTGACTCCCTTCTGTTTCTGCAGTTTAAGCATAATCATGGGGAAACATAAGAAATACAACAAGTTTTATATCTATAGCAATCCTCCTTGGTGAAGTTATGGAATGACCTGCATTGACATGAAGCACAAAATAGAGGATAACGAGTTTTTCTGCTTAATTACATAATCAAGCCATATGTCATTCGTCAAACTACAAAAGGATCCATTCATATAAGTATCATTCAAAAGCTTTACATGCTTAAGGTTTCTTCTAGAGCCTCATGTGAGAAGTATTGGTGCTGCAACGCATGAAGAATGCTCGATGACACAAAAAACATCACCTCAAAGCAGTTACAATGTGATTAAGCAAGCAAGGAAGGACTAAGGCCATGGGGTTGGAGCGGGGGCAAGAAGGGAGGTGCAACATTTCATTGTCCAGAGTAGCAAGGTTAGTCGTATAAACAGCAGAAAAAGATCACACCATAGTGTAGACCAAAAAATGTCACTCTCCATGATGTCCATATTAACACAATTTTAGCAGAATTGGAAGGGATGGCAAACAAGAGATAGTAGTTGGTATAGTTTGGAAGGCGGAAATACCAATAGGAGAGATGGTAATAACCTAAAGCTTATCCTTGTTTCAATTGGTGAAGTATCAAAGGTTTTGCGATGGCTTGTGCTATTATATTTTATTAGGCATACAAAGCATGAGATTGTAAACTCAGTTGGATGCTTCTGATTAGTGTAAACTGTAAAGTTTAGAGCTCCAACGTTAGGGTAACTGATAGAGGCATTGCAACATGATAAAATATTTCGATAAAGCTAGAAAGTGCCTAATAACATTTGAATTATCATATAGCATCAAGAAAGCATAATTTGAGGGATAATTACCATGTTCCTTGTACCACTTCGGTGTCAACCTCTCCTCATTTGCACCTACACAAGTGTGGAATTCAGGGAGGCGTGCAGGAGCTGCATATCAGAACAGCGCACAAAAATAAGAACCACCAAATCAGAAAACATCTGATAAAGAAACTAGAAATCAAGGCATGACTACTTACAATCTTCCAACGAGTTAAAGTAGAACAAACAGAAATGAGGTTGCCAGATAGTAAAAGATTGTGGCCGGGTTGTACTGTTCGTTTTTATATTTTCTACTTGAGTAAGTAGACGAATTAAATGTCCAATAGCGGCAGCAACTCAAAGATAAAATCAACCCTAACTAAGGAGGTTATAAAGATACCTTCTGGAAGTAAAAAACCTTTACTTAATGCAGG
Organism: Escallonia herrerae; assembly: GCA_033070095.1. Classification (NCBI taxonomy): domain Eukaryota; kingdom Viridiplantae; phylum Streptophyta; class Magnoliopsida; order Escalloniales; family Escalloniaceae; genus Escallonia; species Escallonia herrerae. The sequence goes on along the minus strand of JAVXUP010001243.1, from coordinate 73,948 downwards.
TCTCTCATAAGGCACCACCTGACAAACATAGCGACACTTAAAGAATATTCCAGAGTGATATGCACCACGGTACAAAGTTGTAATTTCATAGAAAAGATCAAACAAGAATGTCAAGAGGTGAATAAGAGATATTTGTTTGATCTGCCAACAGATTCTCCAAATTGAGACCACAGCACTCCATGTAATATATTTAACAGGAAAAACCACACCATATATCACTCGTAAATGCAGCAATTGGGATGAAAAGGTCCTTCAGGCTTAGTTAGCAATGCAAAGGTTCAACACTAAGCTTCATGCTTGAAAGCTCAAGAAGAAAGTAACGAGAACCCTGGTCAAAGCCTTCTATACAACTCTGGATTTTCCCGAAGGAGTTCTGACATGTCATCTTACCCAATTTACATTTATCTTTGAAGGGACTAATACAGTCATAAGAGGTCTAGACTGCAAAGCTTTTCAATACTCAACTAATTCCACTATCAACTAAAGAGGTTACAGCCTGTCATTCCTCTAATCTCTAAAACCAAGCTATGCAGGGCGCAAAAATAACAAATTATCCGTATGAAGCCACCTAGCGGGATATTGACGTTTGTAATGGTATGCCACTCTTGCTGTGCTTATTACTTAGTTAAAAATGCAATATTCTATCTTTCAACCTATGTTACATGGACTCCTCCGAATGCATCGAGTACCCGTGTCGGATACTCGACACTTGGACATGGCTATGAAATATCTAATAGGATATGCCACTACGAACACTATCTTATAGTGTTTCTTTCAAATCGTTATTGCTTTGAGATAAGTTCTTAGTTAACACCATGTGTATTGTGTGAAATACCATTTTACCTAAGAGATAAGTTGGATAACTAAAACGTAATAGTAGATATAATTATTTTGTCACGTCACCGTGTCCCGAGATTTAAGAATTAGACAAATCCAAAACTTGGACACGTATCCGAGCCGGACACTTGTATATAGTCCATTCAACATAGCTTTCAACATTATATTGGGTAGAGAAGGCACAACAAAGCAAAAAGTTGCTCATCTTGCACATATTGATCTGCCTTTCAAATATTAAAAACATTTACCAATAAAGGCTTGCTCATCTTTGCTTAAAGAACCTATAGTTTGGATGAAACATAAGCAATTCTAGAAGGAGCCATGGAACTGAACTGATTTGTAGCTCGCTTGTCTCACTGTCACACTAAAACTGGAATTAAAGTGGGTGTCAGGTGAGAAAGGTAGGGGGTTGATTCCTGCCTAGACCCGAGATCAGAGGGCTCAGAGGAAAGAGAGAAGCTATCTCAATCAGTGTAACCCGTGCCCACATGGACCCTAGACCAGGGGGATTCTATAAAAACTCAATAAATCTTGATAGCAAAGTAAATTTCACTAGAAAAACAAAAGGTGAAATCTGCTATTGGAGAAATATATGAGGATATCTGTCCGTTTCAAATTTTGAGTACCTTTTATAATACCTCTACTACCAAAATAGAATGTCTACTACTTGACATGTCAAATGGGGGCGAAAAATAGCAATTGTACGAGTGATGCATAATCGAAGTGTTTAGAGGCAGTCAGGAGAAATAACATATAAGAAAATTCAAACTTATGTCCAATAACAATAATAGCTAAATATTAGAAAACCAAAAAAGAAAGACATATATCACGCAGAGCATGGTGGTGGACAGCTCAAGACATATCTAAATACATATCCAAACACTGTAAAGACTATCCAAACTTTCTGAATTATATGAAGTAAAAGAACTACAATGAGACATAATTGATTGTACAATTCACACACACAAACACGCAAATATAACTACATTCCCCCTCCGTTTAATCACTCTCGTCCCCCATTATTTTTGCGAGATTGGCTAAACTACGAATTAAGCACGTAAGCTCTGCTTCACTAGTTAGTTTACATTTGGAGTTCATTTCACCAGTTGGAAGTTCAAGTTGCGTCCTAGAAATTCGCAAAAGGTCCAAGCAGACAAAAATTACGAAACAGAGCGGATGATGAGTGGATAATAGAATATACAGTTTCCTCGGAGATGATGCAGAGTTCGCCATGGGAGACGCCCTTCTTGGTGAATTCAAGTGCTGCATAGCCGGCGGCGACGCCTCCGCCGAGTATCACGTACACAAACGCCCTCCCCATTCCCCGAGCTTATCTCCCCCAAGCCTCACGCTTCTCTCTCTGGAGTTTCCCAATAGAAACTGTTGCTTCATTTACTTGTCAATCCCTGATCGGTGATTCTGTGTGAATGTGGGGCGCACAGTCTGATGACGGTGATGATAAGATAATAATTCTATTTGGTCCTGTTCTTTTCCGTTGATGCCCCTGTGATCCGCTGGATTTGCAGTCTGCCTGGACTGTCGTGGCGCGAAGCGATCAGGACCGTCGGAGTGATCTGATTGGTTGACTTGGCACAGCCACTGTGATGGAGCAGCCCATTGTGATGGGGGATCAAGTGGATCGGCATTCGGAAGTGTGATGGGGATCACAATCGGGATGTTCGAGATGGTTGGCTCACTGTTGGGGACGGGCTTTTGTAGTATAGCACCTCGTTTGTCTGAATTTGTTGTGGATGAGGCATGATCGTGTGTTATAAAAGAAAAAATATATGAATAATATTAATATAAAAAAATTACCTAAATAAAATACTGAGTTTATCATGAATGTGCATACCGATAGCAAAGGAGGGGTAGAAATAATGATATTGACAACTGGATATTTAGGTAGAGTTGTTGAAATAATAAAGATGAAGAAGAAGTTTTAAGTATACTGGAGAGTACAAATTATTTGTTAAATATTGAGAATTTTTCAATCAGAATCTTTATTAACTCTTTTAGGATTTAGAGTTAGTATATTATGAAGGAATATAATTGAAAATTCATAAAAGATTTCGGAAGAATGTTCTCCCCAAATAGCGATAAAGGTATCATGAAAAATAATTGTATGGAGACAAATGTTTTGGGAGTATAAGATTCGAATGTTGACTACATTGTTACGAAGGAATGGCTAGATTAAAAACTGAGTACATGTACTCTTGTTTTCATTAAATTTGTAATTAAAAAGTTCAGGTTTTGTCGTTTAAATATTTGTTAACGACAAATGCGTTGTGGTCAAGTTTAATACACGACATGTTGAAACTCTCTCTCTCTCTCTCTCTCTCTCTCTCTCTCTCTCTCACACACACACACACAACTTTTAGGCTCTATTTAAGGAAGGAAATTCTAAAAGTAATACGAAAGCAAAAGAGTAGAACAATAAAAAAAAATGAATTGACTTGATAGTTGAAATTACACGATATTAACAGCTTATATTACCGTTTATGTTGAGCAGTGTTTCATAAAAGTACAAAAAATCGCAGCAATGATTAAGTTAAGATATGAAAAAATGCATTTTATTTCTTCCTTAATTTTGCTACCGTTACTTTTGTTTCGAAGGTACAGCCTGCAAAGGATTTTGAAATAAAAAAACCTTGAAATCGGCTAAAATGTAAATGGTGGATGCCATCGAGGTTTTTTGTCGTAAATAGACAGCACGGATTGGGCTTTTCTTCTAACCAAATGCCAAATTAGAGACTTGCCGGCCATCACCGACACGCAGAGGTTCGTTCTCGGTGGCCCGCTAGAGGCCTCGAATTTTAGTGGTACGGGCCGCTCAAACTTGGCTCCTTTTCATCCCTATAAACGGATCGAGGGGCTTCATTCGACACAGTGGCCTGTTATTAGGTAAGAAAAAGCATTACAGGCCCTTGTACTTTCGTGGGTTTTAATTGCAAATCTAGTCTAGGAAATAATGACAAAGCAATAATCTACGAAACCAAGGAAATAATTGTGAATCTATGAAATTAATTCTCCGTATGCTTGTCCACGTGGTTGTTTTTATCACATAATCTATGATAAATAAATAAAGAGGTGCGATCCTACTACCAAAATGTATCGAGTAACTTCATGCTCTCATAATTCATAAGAGACAAATAAAAGTAACACTGACCGTGATTTGAAACTCTTTCAACGAGGTTTCGAGACAAAGAAAATATGTATCTTTAACGATTGATGCACTCTTAAAAAGGATTTAGATCCAATATACGAATACATTATTTGAAAAACTAAATGGTCTTTTAGTATTTTATTGATTGACTATGTAGCATGTGAGGGCCTTCCTTTTACGAAATTTACTTTTGTTTATGTTTAAAACCCAAAAGAAAGTTTAAAGTTTCTTATTTCAACCTGTTGTCAAGGAATGTGGGTTCGGGCCTACGTGGAGGTGCCACAAAGGCTGCAGTCCGAGTCAGCTTCCAGGTAGAGAAAGCGGGAGACAGCAAAGATGGAGTGAGGGCCGAGAGCAAGGCTCCCCAGACAGGTCGCGAGGGCTAGCAGTGCTGCGCAGGCAAGGCAAAGATGAATGGTGCCGGCGACCGACAATCCCAGCTAGGGTCAGCGTCAGGGGTGCAGCGTCAAGAGTCCAATGTCAGGTGTCCGAATGTGTTTCTCTTTCTAGAATTCCAGAGAGAATGAGTTTTAGAGAGGGAAAGTGAAAATGGCAAAATGAGAGAGTTCTGTTGAAAATGAAATCCAAGGCCCCCTATTTATAGGAACAAAGGTGCCGATGTCATCAATGTGTCATCAGCTGACACGTGTCACCCCTGAGGGTGACACGTCACCAGGGGGTCCACAAATACCGATTCTCCGTTGGACTATCGGTTCCCAAATTCACACTGTCTTGCCCCACACAGCATCTCTCTACCTGTCTGAGAAGACTGAAGACACCGCGCCGGCGTGATCAGAGTAAGCCCGTTGCCCAAGCCTCCAGTCCAAGCCCTTACTAAATCCCACAGGCCTGGCAGCGGTGGGGAAGACCCGACGCCCAGCTACCAGGTGGACTAGGCAAGATGCCCTTCCGAAGACCTGCTCCCATCTCGGAGTGACCCGGGGGTCATAGTCCTTAGGGGTGCCGACGCGAGCCCCCAGTGCCAGAGCACGTAGGCCAGTCACGCAGGCACCCTAACGGAGATAATGTCCCGTAGGAGTCGCCTATCCCGCTGCGAAGGGTCCTCGTGCCGGAGCACGGAGCGAAGCCCCCCTAGAATGAAGATGGCGATGGCTTTCAGGTTGTGAGCCCATCCCGTAAGCATATAACATGATTGTGGCGCATGGGCGCGGCGACAACTGTCGCGAGACCATACCTGGTGCCGGGGTACAAGTCATGGCAGTGTCACACAGGCCTGGTGAAGTGAGTGGTGCAGAGGGCACCGTTAGAACGACAGAGAGCCCGGGGGACACAGCTGTATCAGCGGCGCGGCGCAAGGACGTGACGGAGTGAGTGAGGTGCCGGGGGCACTGTAATGTGACAGAGAGCGCCAGGGGGGCGCGACTGAATCTGTGGAGCGGCGCATGGGCGCGACGGAGTGCGGGCGACGAGGGTCGCAGAGTAACTTCCTCCGAGTGACGGGGGTCGCGGAGTGACGTCCGAGCAACAGGGGTCGTTGTGTGGATGGCGTGCGACCGTGAGCGACGGTCATCATGGTGACAGAGCGGCCACAAGCGACGATCATTGCGACGACGGAGCACGGTCGAAAGCGACGGTCATCGTGACTAAGGTGGAGAGCGGTCGCAAGCGACGGTCGTTGAGACTATGACGGAGCGCGGTCGCGAGCGACGGTCATCGTGACTATGAGCAAGTGACGGCGAGCGAGGGTTGTCGCGGTGACGGAGCACGGCCGAGAGCAACGGTCGTCGCTACTACAGCGGAGCGCGGTCGAGAACAACGGTCGTCGGTCGTCAAGGCAGGTGGCCGACGTCATAGGGTGGCTGACCCCCAAGGGTGGCCGAGCCCCTCAAGGTGGCCGACCACATAGGGTGGCCGACCCCATAGGGTGGCCGACCCCCAAGGGTGGAAGGCACGCCGAGGTCGCTTCACGAGTAGTTCACGTGACTTGAGCATGCGTTGCTTTGATCGGCTCTCGAGCGTTAAAAAGTTGACCGCTGACTGGGTGATGTGTCGCGCAAAGTGGGTCCCTTAGCGGGTCCTGTGGTGCGACCAGAATAGGTTATGAACACAACCTTACAAAGTTGAATTGGAAAATTCAGGAATGTCCAAAAGAAAAGAAACTTAAACAGTAAAAATTATGGTTAATTACACTCAACATTCCTGAGCTTTGATCGAAATTTAACATGAATGTGCCTATATAACAAAATTATACACCGCACCATGTGGTTTGTGAAACGACCTGATACGCAGCTCAACGAAAGGGTAATGCTTACCTCAAAAGGGCTAGACAAGTGAATACTTGTAAGATCACGTACATCCCACATTCAATGTGGGATGTCACATTTGTAGTAAGTTTACACAGCGCCCCCCACCCCTTCTTCGGAAAAGTCAAGGCAACTTGTGTGGTCTAACATAATTGCCATTAACAAGTCTTCCTTTTCTCCAGCTATTGCGGCTAATGTGCATGAACAATAGCGACCAACCTTATGCCTTTTTGCCTATTAAGACACCATCATATCACCAAACTTCACAGTTAGACCACTTCCCATCACCCACACACAGACACGCGTGCGCGGTGCACACATCGGCGACCACTGTAATCTATTTCTACATATTCAAAGAGCATCGTACCATGCCAAACCCATTCCATTGGCCACCGTGAAGCACTGCCCTAATTTCATACACTCATGTGCACACACATCGAACCGTTATCCCCAATCACGCACGCCCGGGCAGATTGGGGCTCTCTTGCCCCTCTTTCGTGGTTGTAGTTCGACTCGTATGGTAGGCTTGGTGGTGGTTTTGAAAATCAGTGGCTGTGGTGGGTAGTGAAAACAGATAGTGTGGTGGTGAGGGATAGAGAGATGGTTTGGAAGAGTAAGGAGATTGAGTAGAAAAAAAGGATCCAATTTTCAGTAAAAAAAAAAAATCATGAGAGGTATTACAGTCTATCTACTAATTTTGTTAACTCCGTTTTAAGTTGATAAATAAAATGTGCAGCTTAATTAGTATAATTTCGATAATTAGCGTATCCGCCAGTAAATAAAAGAACTATAGAGTGTAATCAATCCCAAAAATTCGAACGTGATTGCTATGTATCAGCATATCAATTCAACATGCAAGCGCCCCATCGCCGACCCACCACCTGATTCTCTTATCCTTCACGTGGGGGAATGCACCTCATGCTTCCAAGTGATTCTGCATTCAAAGCATGTGACTGATAAAAACGAGCGGCCCAAATACGACAGAGTTCCTTTCGTATCACTTGGGCAACAATAAAGCCCCACAACAAACTTCATTTCCACCATCCCTTCCAACGTAAGACTTTCAAAACTCATGAAAATCCATGTCGGCTCATTCAGTTCGTATATTATGTGTGTATATATATATATATATAGAGAGAGAGAGAGAGAGACTGAGTGAAATCCAAACTGGAATTGAAGTTCTCTTTCGGGCTCCATTAAATGTTCGTCGTATCGCAAAGCCCACCTGACACTAAGTCTCAAGAGGAAATTTCACAAGTTGTTTCCATTCATGGGCAGAAGCTTTTGGGGTGATTGTGGGAGCCATTTGCCATATATGGACCATATCCAAAGATGACTGTCACTCAATCTCACTCTAAAACCTTATCATTCTCCAGTTAACTTCAATGAGCTGTAGATAATTTTCGAGTTTAGTTCTCATAAATGACTCTTTGTTTGCTCTCAATTATGCATTTTAAATTCGGCGCTCTCACGCTCCCCTTCGAATAACCCATGACTTAGAATTCCGCTGTTTCCGAATACATTTAAATAGCGTTGACAAACTGGACCTTGAAATCTTCGAGTTTCCTTGTATTATTAGGATTGGAGAATGATAATCAAGGGTTGGGTGTAATAAGTATACGGGTTAAAGCTAAAAACCATGTGAAGAGTTCCTCATTGGCGCTCAAGAGTTAGGCTCGCGTCGGCCTGGGCACTTGCATGGCCATGCACAAAAATGGATGACGCTTGAAAGCAGAGCTTGAATTTGCCGAAAACAGCAGCATTGCCTTTCGCGTGTCAGTTTGCTGTGGGTTCAGTTCGGTGAGTGTTTGGCTATCTGGTCGGTCGAGTACGCGTCCTTTTGCGTGATTTAGCATCTCTAAGTTTTGGTACGACCACCCTTCACCATTATATTGTTGTTCAAAAGAAAAAGAAATGACAATATTCCCTAAAAAGAGAAGGGACAGTTTTTAATTTTTTTTTATCTCAAACCCCAGGTCAAAAATGTTTTGATATGTTCTTAACGATCTGCATTAATTCATTATAAGTTCTTTTTTAATTATCAAACAAGTTACAAAATGACCAAAAAGTTACTACCGTACGAGCAATATTATCAAACTTGCAGTCCAGAATAAACATCAATAGGTGGTAATTGGTTGTAATTCTTTCTCAACTGCTGGTTTTGTTCATTTTGAAGTAAAAATTACTAAAGCGTATGATGCATCCGAATGGACAACTTGGAAGGGTGATGGTGACAATACTTTCACGGTAATGGCACATCCAGCATCAGGCCAGAAAAATTAATTAATCAACTAAAGAAGGGTTACCTTAAATGTGGAAGAGCATGCACATGAAGCTTGTAAGTCAAGACGAGCGTCAATGGCATAGACTATGACAAAGCAAAGCATGATCGATCTTTACTGTCCGAAAGAAAAATATCCCTTTTAAAAGAGCATGACTGCAACGTTTAATCACCAAACTCGTTGAAAAGTGTACTCTCTCTCTCTCTCTCTCTCTCTCTCTCTCTCTCTCTCACACACACACACACACACAAAAGATTAAACTGAATACACCACCATGCAAGAAAATAAAGAAAGGGTCATTTTTTTTACGATCTGTTCTGTGAGATGGACGAAAAATCTGATATAAATATATAAATTATGTTTCCATGGCTTAAAGCCTATCGCATTTAGCTCTTCGATCTCTGCCTTGTGCATACGCTAACACTCCCTTTGGTAAACATTTTCATTTTTTTCAAGTTTATTTTTTTAATTGTTCGTTTAGTATTTCTTTTGGAACTAATCTCACTTATGAAAAAGGTATTTAAACAACAAATAGGAGTTTTCGTATTTTAAAAATCTTAACAAATTGAATTTCATTTTTTCCCGAAAATAGTAGCCATATAAGTTATTACATGATATTTAAAATCTCAATTTTCTATTCAAAAATCATAGAAACGAAAACGGAAAATATGCAACCAAAACGTACTGAGCACCAAAGCCAAAACTTAAAAAGCTTATGTCAAGATCGCATGCTACAGCTACACATGGTTCATGAGGAGTCTTATCAGAATGTAGAATTTTGAGGGAAATCAAAGATTTATTTAATTCTATTGTTATTTTAGTTGGACGGTAAAGAGCATCCTTGATTTATATTATTCTATTGTTATTTTCAGTTGAACAGTAAAGAACATCCTTGAGTTAGTTTTAATTAACACCAATCGATACCAAGTCCTCTTCCTGAACGATCTTAAGGATATACCTCTCACGTCAACCTAGCTACAATAGTGTATTCAGGGGAGCATTTTTTTTTTTCCAGAGAGAGTGCTGGCCCCAAAGTTTAAACACAAAAAATATAAAAAGAGAGTCAATCTCATTGACACCAAGTCAACCCCTTGGGGTTACGTAAGAGATTTAGTAAAGCAGTAATTCCATATATGCTATACAAGTAGATATAGAGTATCGTATATAGGTTTCTCCATTGTGCGTAATACAGTCAATACTTCATATGGCAAAAGTTATAGCTATAGACAAAGTAAACAAACGACGGACAAAAATAGAAATCTTATGGTGTCATAGAAAGTAATACTATAAAATGGTAGCATCTTAACTCAGTCGCCATTAAGTAACTGCATAGACCAGAGATCGTCCATGCTCCAAATGTTGTCGTTAGTTTCACCGGTAAAAGGACCTGGGAAATTCTCGAGATTTCCTTGGTAGGACGGTGGAGAATAGGTTTCCATTGCATCGGCGGCGCCACCGCACATCTGGCTTGTGCTTCCATGGTTGTGGTTGTCGGAACTAGCTTGTCCGGTCGTATTTCCCGCTTGCTTCATATGCTTTTGGATCCTCGTCCTCCAGTAATTTTTTATTTCATTGTCTGTTCTTCCGGGCAGATGCTTTGCAATTTTTGACCACCTGTGCTCCACATAAAATTTAATTCATGAAAAACCAACAAAATTTTCAAGAAAATTAAAGTAAAAAAGCAATACAAGAAATTTGGGATAAATCTTTAATCCTACTAATAATGTTGCATTCACTCCTTTTATGAATTAGATGCATTCAAAACTCGTACGTCAATCACGATCACTTAGGCCCCGTTTGACACTCTTTTTTTCCTCTTTTTTTTTCAGTTTTAAAAACTGAAAAAAAGGAGCGTTTGGTAACCATTTTTTTTTCAATTTAAAAAACCAGTTTTTAAACTGCAGAGTAAAAAAAAAACTCCAAAAACTGGTTTTTTTTTTCACTTTTGGTTTTTTTTTTCACCACCACCACCCTCCCACCGCCGGCAGCCACCTCAGGCGACCACCGCCGGAGACTGCCGACAACCACCTCCGGCCGCCGGCGACCACCGGCAGCCACCGCCGGAGACTGTCGGCAGCCATCTCCAGCCGCCGGCGACCACCGCCGGAGACTGTCGGCAGCCACCTCCGGCCGCCGGCGACCACCGCCGGAGACTGCCGGCAGCCACCTCCGGCCGCCGGCGACCACCGCCGGAGACTGCCGACAGCCACCTCCGGCCGCCGGTGACTGCCGGCAGCCACCTCCGGCCGCCGGCGACCACCGCCGGAGACTGCCGGCAGCTACCTCCGGCCGCCGGCCACCACCGCCGGTGACTGCCGGCAGCCACCTCCGGCCGTCGGCCACCACCACCACCACCGTCGACCACCGCTACGCCCCACCACCGCCACCGCAAACCACCAAAAAAAAAGTCAAAATAAAAAGGGTTACCAAACACAAAAAAAAAAAACCTAAAAAAAAAAGGGGTTATCAAACACCCACTTGTTTTTATAAAAAAAAAATTAAGCTGCTCTTTAAAAACTGAAAACCAAAAAAAAAAATTTGTCAAACGAAGCCTTAGTTGTGTTATTATTATGGCTTATCAATCATTCAATTTCGTATGACGAGCCATGCTACATGGTAGAAATAAAGTGTACGGAATATATTTTTTTATCGGAGAAATACAATTAGAATCCTAGAAAGAAGGGAAAGAGAAAAAAAAAAAACGCTTCATAACTAATTAGTTTCTAAAAATGGAAATAAAGTGGGCAGGAATACGGCTGTCAAATATGACCCACGATGTTATGGAACACGTTTTGTTGCCTAAAGCAGTAGCTTAGTGCAAAAGTCCAGCATGCGACATCCATGTGCAGCGGCTTATAATTGAAGTCCATCATGCTCCTGTTGTATATTTAAAGGGAACTGAGTTGCAGCTCAAAGCCTATGGGGAGTGACCATATGGATCATGGACCCGTCCGGTCGTTCACAGATATACATACATATATATATATATATATATATATATATATTTGTACGTGGGAGTAGTCCAAATTCTCGTGCGCAGACCAACAAATATTAGTACGTGGGAGTGGACGTCTAGAGTTCAAACACGCTTTACAGAGTTCGGAGATTAAACCAAGGTTCACGGAAGCGCGCGGTCTCGCCACACCAGCTGGCCGGATTCTTTCGTCACCAATGTGGGAGTCGTTTTGCGCTGCTAATTTGGAATGGCCGCGGGAAAGGGTCAACACCGCATACTTGCAATCAGCATCGGATAAGGCCAAGGTTGGTTTTTCGAAGATCATGAGAGTGCAACGAAAACTAAAAAAAAAAAATTCAGCACAATGTATCAAGAGTATATTTAGCGGATTCTAAGTGGCAGTGCTTGGACTCCTTTCTCGGCAACTTCTCAACGTATGCTTTGTTTCAAAAAGTGAAGCCACCTGCAGTGACTTTGCTGTTGAGCTGTACTCAAGAAAATCGAAGGCCATGCATGGTCAGTAGCAGGCTTCTAGGTTTCTTTTCAATGTAAAAAAACTGAACCTTTTGAGTAGAAGTTTGTGAAGTGGTGCCATGAAATCTTTGTTAATAAAGCTCTACACTGCCGTTCTATTACCCAAACCTGATTAACAACTTTAATTCATAGATTATGAGGGCGACTAATATTTAGCCGTGAATTGCATTATTTTGAAAGTCAAAATTTTAAGAATTTAAAGTCACCATTCTGGGTGGGATCCTAAACAGCATAGTGGCCCTTGTCTTAAAAGGGCCAAAACAGTGTGTCATATGTCTATCTCAAAGTTTGGTTTCAACTGGTCGGATTGGGATAGGTGAACATGCCCACTCGAAACTAGGGCTCGATCACCTCAAAAAGTAAGTTCTAGTGCATGTCCAATCTATATGGCTCGACTTCAAAACGTGCTCTATGTGTTCAATTAGCAGTTTATGTACTACATTTTCACTCCCTTCCAAAACTTGGCACGTTCTTGCCGACTTTGGAAACTATTTATGTAACATGGAGCGGGAGTCCTTCATTCTCTATGGATCTTATACTCATCCCACCCTCTAAAGTTGTACGGATCACCTTCGGTTCATGATGACCATCTATTGGTGGACAAGATTGAACCTCGTTCTAAGTCATGTAGAACAACAAATAATCAAAACCCTCTACAAAGGTTGCATCCAGAATAGAAGCCAGAGACTTGTATGTTATCAATCAAATAAAAGATTTCGCAAAGACAAAATGTTCTGTGCACGGCTTCTTCGTACGAAAGATTGGCACATATGAACAATGGATTATTCATTGATTATGAGATGCCGCAGCCCAATCATTCAACACCTACAGACCAACGTAGAAACTTTAATTCCTCCGTGATCTTAAAACTACACGTGAGGAATGATTTCTTGTAGCCAAAGAAAATGATTCCCCCTATGTTTGCTTTTCTCTCTATCTCCCTCTCGATCTTACCCCACAGACGCACACATAAACAAAAACAAAAGGCTAGTTCATGTGCACCTGGCTTCGTCTACGACTCCAACATAAATCAGTGGCTCCTCCTTGTGACAAGATTTGAAGAAAGACATGATGGATATGATCAAGTAAAGAGCCAATAAAGACATGTTTTTGCAAGGAAATTCTACATCGATCTTCTGCTACGAATAATTAAGTACTAGTTACCTGTTTCCCCACTTAGCATGCAGTTCCATGATCAAAAGTTGTTCTTCTGGTGTAATATTGCCCCTCCTGACGTCCGGACGGAGGTAGTTAAGCCACCGGAGCCGACAGCTCTTTCCAGTCCGTTTCAGACCTTGAGAAATAATCAAAGAAATTTAGGGTTACCTCTTATTAGAAAAAAAAAACCCAGGTATCACCTGCAATAAATTATTAACTGGGAAAATGGATTATATACCAGCAGATCGAGCAAGCGAGTTCCATACACCTTCGCCATGATTGGCGATGTAGTTGATCAGAATCAGGTCTTCCTCCATAGTCCATGGCCCTTTCCTCACTTCAGCATCCTGGGAGCTGCATGGCTTTTTGTCCATTTTTTTTTTTTGATAGACAGAGAAAATTGAGAGAGACAGAGAAAGAAGGAAGGTAAGGGGGTAGCTGTGGATTTTGAAGTAAAAACAATGAAGGTTGGCAGTGCCTTTTATAGAGCCAGTCTAATGTCGATAGTTTTCAGCAGTAATTGAGCTTGTCCATATTACGTACATAAGAGAGCCCTAAACCTAACTCTTGCAGTTAAACCTAGAAATAATGAAGCAGTCATGCATAACAGTTGCATGCATGCCCAGCCACATAAAATTTCCTTGCTTATGCAATAAAAAAGAAAAAAATCAAATAAAACGTACATGCATGGGCTTTATAAATTTGGATTAATAAAATGTAAAAGAATGTTAAATTGTAATATATATATATATATATATAGACACACACACACACACATCCTAGTATGAGGCGTAAGGTATATTTCAGTAATTTGTCATGCACTTGAGGTTCATAAATGTTTATTATTTTATAAACTAAGGTATCGCGTGAAAAACTCTAGTATATTGTCATCCATTTCAAGATGGGTCACGTTATAATTGTTCTTGGAGAAACAGTATTTCCATTTCCATATATACTATCTTCTTTCGCTCCCTTTTGTCACCAAAAATGTACTTTAGAAACAAGTGTTGACCTTTCAACAACAAACAAATGGATAGATCAACATATTAGAGAGTAAAAGCAGTAAAAAAGAAAAAGGTCAGAGAAACTAATTTTTTTTTCTTTTTTTCTTTTTGGGGGGGGGGGGGGGGGGGGTAGGAATTATGACTGCACGTGAAAGGCTACAAATTTTTTTTTCTTTTAAGAGTAGAAAGGAATAAAAAAGAATGTATAAGAAGTGGTGTTTCAAAAGGTTGCTTGCAATACTTGTTCGTCCAAGAGGCCCAAATTAAAAGAGCTCATCTTTGGGCCCAACAGTCGCAAACTTGAGCTTACTTTGAGGCTTTTGAGCGTTGCTATGTTCTGCAGTTGAGGAAGTCAGCGGTCACGGCCATACTCCCACTGCGCTCTTTCTGATGCAGCCATGCACATCACGGCAGGATATGAACTAATGATTACGGCCAACAATGTTGTTTCATGTTCCCTGAGCAATTCGAGTCTGTGACCAACTTAAAACGGCTCCGAAGAACAAAAAATTACGCAAAAGAAAGTTAATTTAAGTACGTAGATTGTTGGTGCCTGCTAATTTAGCTAATGATGTTTGTGATGCCGTATAAATTAAGATGTTGTGATCGATTCTTGCCCACACTGACATTCGATATACTCTAAAGGAGACAAGATTGGAGTGGATTGTGTAACCATTTTACAAAGTTAGAAATTGAAGTACAGAAACTAAAAATTACAACCTACTTCATTTGATTCCTGAAGTGGTTAATCAGATCGACTTAAAGATGGCAGTAAAAATTATCTTTTTTCTGATTATATTGAAAATGAATTGCATATCATTCGTTTCAGTAATTTGTTTAATGCCAAATAGAACAGTAGAGATAATATATTGGATTTTGGATCCTTTAGAGCCACCAAACTAAATTCATCGACCAAATTTCTCAAAACAATTTCCTGCTTTGTTGAGGTTCAGTTTCAAAATTCTGATAGTATGAATGGAAAAAACATGAATAAAATGAAGGGGACTTCCAAATTAAATGTCATTCAAAATGCGAAACTCCTTCACACAAGCGCTAAAGAATCAATGAATGTGAATTATGAACATGTGCTCCTAATCTTTGTGCTCTTGGATGAGAGAGAGTTCCGTTTTACCAAATTACTTAAATCGGTAAATCCACTTATTTCTTTATGCTCTCTTTTAGGATTTGGATTTCAGATTTAGAATTAGATTTGGAATTTAATTCACTTTTCTTTATTTGGAACGAAAGAGAATTCAAATCACGGAATTCTAATTTTATGTTTGGAGAAGAGAGAAAATGAAAAGGTAATAAATTTTTAGACAATTATATCATTGACTTACGATGAAAAATAAATTATGCTAGTGCCACCACATGTTGGTTGTGGTGGTGGTGGCAGCAACACTGCACGGGGTAGCAAATCGACAATGGAAGTGGTAGGGTGGTCAAGTGATGGTAATGATGGTAGTGGTGGTATTAAGGTGTAACAGAGTGTAACTGGTGGTCGTCAACAGACGTCAATAGTGATGCCAGTGACAGTAGTGGTGGCGGCTACAGTAATGATAGTGGTAGTGGTGGTGGCAGTACTGGCGGCAGTAGCGATAGTGGTGGCAGTGGTGATGGCGGTGGTGACAGTAATGGTGGTGGTGGCATTAACGGTGGCTATGGTGGCTGAGACAGTGATAGTGGTGGTTATGGTGGTGGTGGCGGTGGTGGCAGTAGTGTTGGCGACGGTGGTAGTTGTGGCAGTACTGGCAATAGTGGTGACAGTAGTGGTGACGGTGGCAGTAGTGATTTCAGTGGTGACAGTACTGGCAGCGACATTGGTAGTTGTTGCACTACTGACAGTGTTGGAGGTGAAGGTAGTGGCGGCGGTGGTGGTGGTGGTGGTGGCGGTAGTGTTAGCGGTGGTTGTGGCAGCAGTGACACTAGTAATGGTGGTGGTGGACGTGGTGGCAACGATAGTGATGGTTGCAACAGTAGTGATGGTGGTGATAGTAGTGGTGGATGTAGTGTTAGCCGTAGTTGTGGCGGCAACAGTAATAATGGTGGCGGCATGATGGTGGCAGTAGTGGTGATAGTAATGGTGCCGGTGGTGGTAAAAACAGTGTGGTGGTGGCAGTAATGGTGCCAATGGTGGTAGTAAAAACAGTGTGGCGGTGGCAGCAATAGAAATTGTGGTGGTTGGTTCATTGTTTATTGTTTGAGAGATCCAAAAAAAATGATAAGATAAGTAAATAATTACTTTTAATTCAAGTAAATTGAAATCTCATGAAATTCAACCATTTTTGATCGGATTTCACACTATAGAAACAAATCCAATCAAATCACATAAAATCTAATTCCAATTCTTTTTTTAATGTTCCAAACAACAAAATTTGAGAATTTGAAATGAAATTTCATCAATTCCATAGTTCCAAACATACTCTTATAAGCATTTAGAAATGGAGAACAAAACGGAAACTTTTGATACTTCTAGATAATCCAAATCACAAAGCTATTATTCCTGTCATTGTAAATTGTCAAGAGACTTATCACGTCGAAGCTCTTCGATATCCATCTCGACATCGTAATACAATGTTAGTTAGAAGGATTCATTCGATTCATCGCTTTGCAGTTATTCCTTGATCGCAAGTTGCTTGCATAAGTTTTTTTTTTAATTCTTTTGGCTTTCGGCCTAGCAATTTTCATGTTTTACTTGGTATGTTGGAAACCATTAGATCTCCCTCTTTAATAACAAAAGAGTGAGAATTTATGTAAAAGCGTATGAATCTAGCCTCACCTTCTTTCTTTGTCAAAAGTAGTGAATCTTTGTCTAGTTCAGCAGAGATTATTCTTCTTTTTTCTTTATTTTTGGCTTTCTTAATAACTTGTTGCTGCTTTGCCTATTCCGCAACTTTTGATTAGATGAATCTTTCACTCTTGTTGTTTCATTATAGTAAATCTTTCACTTATTTTATTTTAGGTTTTATCATGTTCAAGTTGTAAAGTTTCGTAGCACTGTATTGAAAAATTCGAGATCGATCTTCGTCTACGCCAAAAATAAAAAGGGGTAAGGAAAGAAAGATTGCCGTCCTCATTGTACATCTAGACCCAAATGACATCCGCTCAACTTAAACGGAAAAAAGAGGGACACTCAATGTCATGAAAATTGTCTCAATATAACCTTCTTTAAACAAGTGCGTTGAATGCATTTAAGTAGAATTCATTTACACAGTGAACCAAGACACCTAAGTGAAATGTATTTTAAGATCTCGCGCTACTCGTTTCCTCTGATTCCACGCCATTATCAACTAGCTGCCCAAGTGACTATAATCTTGAACCGTTTAAAATTAGAACTTGATATACACGTTCTACTTTGGTCGTTATAGGCATCTTAATTGTCGTGACATATGACTTTTAGCGACGCTTATAGAGTTTAAGGGCTAAAAAGTAGAGCTTAAATATCGCTCTGAATAAAATTTAGAAAAAATTTTGGTCGCTGCTTGAATTGTAGGAAGACTCCCTCCATATAGCAACAAAATATTATCCTTAAATATTTTTAGTGACTTTTATTTAACGATACTAAAAAAATGTTGAATTGTCACTGAAAGTGTTACCAAAAAAGTGACTAAAAATATTTAGGGACAACTAATTATCGCTATGCAATGAGTTATAACTATCTTTCAAGAACCAGGGTGACCGTTAAAAAAAATTCTCAAATTTATACGTGTTTCTAGTAGTTAGAATGAGTATCTAATTCTATCATAAATGAAGAGAACCCCTGGGGTGAAAAGTCAATCAAGATGGTTATTGGAATTTCTTTAATTTAATAACTAACCAATCCACCCCTGCACCATTTAAGCAACTTCTTTGTCCACATTATTCTGACTATTCTACCCAAATATCCAACTGTTAATATTTTTACTTCAATATTCTACTGCTCTTATCCTCTAATTCTCCATTTTTACGGTTAACTCTTTTTCATTTCACATACTTTTTACGGTCGGTATCAATATTAATCACATATTTTTCTCTAATTAGGAGTATCACCTCTACCTACAACCCCTAGTATTTTCATAAAAGGGGGGGTATGATTTGATGCTAGTGTAGTAACCTCTATTTCTGTACTTTCTATTATTTGTATCGATGGATCGATGGGTTATTTTTCTTTAATTAGGAACATTATGTATGCCTAGGACACTTAGTATTCCCAAAAACGAAGTATAATTTGGTGATAGTGTGGTAACCTCTAATTATGTTGACAGCAAGACTATTTTGGAAAACAGTAACAGTGACTCTTCGGACACTCGTAGGTGTAAAGCCATCGCAAAAGGTACTTTTAAACTCCCTTAAATGGAATGTATCATCTGAGTCTGCTTGAATGGACTTGTAAGTGGCTTCCAACTTTAAATGTAAAACTAGATTATGGTTGGATATCATTTGTTGTTTAGTGCCCTCAGTTAGAAGAAATATCTCGCAAAACAGAGATTAGATGTTGGTTTTACAATCTTTTGTCTAGTGCAAAGACATTGGATTACATGGAAGAAGATGCTAAATTAGGTTTAAGCAGTTCTTATCCACACAAAGCTTGGAGGAAGAAGGACAAGAAACTACAAAATCACGCCTGTTGGGACATGATCTTTGGTCTTGTCAAAAACCCTAATAAATCTGAGTTAAAGTGACTGATTCCTAATGGTGTTCCTTAAGACTTGTATCAGCCACTCAAAATCTTCTACCATTGGATGGCTGTCTGTCTGTCTGTCTTACTTAATATCCCCACTTCATTACAACTTCGACACTGCTTCATGCAAAAGTTGCATGGATTCATTACTACTCTAAGCAAAAGAAGACTTTGTGGCTGCGAAGAGCACATATGATTATATTGGTATTTTATGCCCTATTTTGCATGATTGTATGTTGTAAAATACGTGCATAAAATAGTAGTGAAAAGGTGACTTCAAGCATTGATAGAGTTTGTGTGGGTGGGTGTTGGGGGGGGGGGGGGGGGTGTTGTTTAGATGTTTTAATTTTGAGTGGTGCGGTACTAATGTAATAAGCAAAAAAAGTATTGATACTTCGTACTTTGCTTTGTATGATTGTACGTTGTAAATTAAGTGCATAAAATAGTACTCTCTCTGTCACAAATTATATGATCAGATTTGGCTTACACATTTATTTAATATATTAGACATAGGTTATGAGTTTTTCATTCTATCCCAAGAGAGAGACGAGGAGAGAGGAGGAAGGGGAAGAAAGTAGATCAGGAGAGAGAAAATAGGTTTGTAGAGAATTAAATGTGGATAGAGAAATAGAATTAAAAAGAATAAACATGAAAAAATACCTAAAGAATATTTCTTCATTTAAAAAGTGATTAGTTTTTTAAAATAGCTTTAAAATATATGAAAAAAAATTAAGAGGAATATTACAGAAGCGACTTTAAGCATTCTGAGAGTACCGGTCCGAGACTACCCTTTGTCACACGGTGAAAACATGCATCGACAAAGTAACAAGTTAAGGTTATTTATTTTTGGATGATAACTGTCGTTCTAATTAGGTTTGTCGGTCAACACATCTAATCAGGCTTTTTTAATGCCAAAAGAAGAAAGGAAACCCATTATCTTTGCTGTGTGAGAATTAGAGAAATAGCGAAGAATTTACAACCAAAATAAATAAATACAAAGCTGTTACAAGCACCTTGAAGAACTACCACATTTATCAAATGAAATTGTTGGCTTGTACCGAATTGAAGAAGTATTATTTTGTGTAGAAAGTGGTTAAAGATGACCCAAAATAATTACAAGTTTGATTGCGCTGATACGGGCTGATCTCCATATCCTGCTCAGCTGTGCCCAAGGTTATCATCGCCCGAGAGAGAAGTCAATTTAGCTTGTTAAGTTATAGTATTTTCAGACAAGGTTAGCTCCAAAGCTAAAGGACTAGTGGCTTTTGTTGGTATGAAGTTGGTTGGGTGGCTGTTTCATTCTGGTTCCTATTACTTTGACAAAAACTGGTACTATTTGGACATAATTAGTGTTACCAAAAGCGCGTTTAAGCACAAGGGACAGGGAATGGCATTGCCCAGCGCTAGACGTAGCCCCTTCAAAGAGGCATGCGTCGCGCGCCTAGGCACCAAGAACAGGGCAGGGATGGAGGTACAAATAGAAACTCGAAAAATTATGTTCTTTAATTTTGCCATCTTGACATCATCGCAACCGTTCATTATTTTTAATTCGTTCCTCCATAACATAAATTTTAAAAAAAATATAAAACCCCCAAATCCTTGATTAATCAGTTCTCTTGGTGTTGTTTGCTATGCCAGTGTCCCGTCGACAGCTGCTGTTCCCTTCAAGTAGATTTGCCCTTCATTTCACCTTAAGGACGAAAAAGATGAAATTGAAAAGAAATTTCTACCAGACTTAGAGCCTATGATTTTCTCTAAAGAAAGCATTACCATCACTGATGGCGAGGATGATCTCGGTGTCATGATCACTCTGGCTTAACTACTTCTCATTGAATTTGCAACTTCTTATATTGTTGGAAGTTCGTTAAATCGTCATGTTTTAAAAATCTTTTAAGTAATATTATTGATTTAATGTAATTCAATTGTCATGGATTCTTTGCACTTTAAGTGCGTTTGCGCCTTTAATGACAATTTTAATGACAATGGACCTAACCAAAAAAATTTAAGCTGAAAAAGACAGGTGAAATGTGAACGAAGTACATAACTGATGCAAGACATTTGCATCATCCAGGGGATCTGTTTGGTATACAATAGTGTCGCCAAGTATGACTTGCATTACATTGTAATAGCTACCAATTTGTAGTCATTCGGCTCCAGATGCAAAGGACCCTTTTTAGGAAAAAAAAAAAATACGCTTCTTTCTTTCTGAGAATAGCAAAGTTAGAAAGTGACTACAGATTAATACCGCATGGAGGCCAGTTGCTGAAACCTCACATTAATGCCACTACTAGCTGGATTACGAACTTTTAGCAGAAAAGTAATATCAACCTTAACCACATGATTAGTCTGTGGCTGTACTGTTGATCAGTTTTTGGACCATGGGGGGCTGTGATTACAGCCACGAAATTAGAACCTAACAGGGGCTCTTAGAATGTTGATCCACTTTATTAAGTTGGCTTTCTCACTATAGTTGACACCCTTTCACATGGAGCAAGGAGCTTTGCTTGGGTCTGCTTACATTTTATGTTCCAGGCTCGTGGTTATTTATCATATATTAATACTGTCGGCTTGGGGAGGTGTTCCGATAGGTTGTTTGGGAAATGATCACATTGCAACACATCACACAGGCGTTCTCAGTACAGAGGAGAGGGATTGTCAGTATGTGAAACTAGACCTGGCAAAAAAAGAATCGGACCCACGGGTCGATCTTTACCCAGCTAAAAAACCCGGGTACGGGTAGGTATTTTGCAGACCCGCTAAAAACAGACCCGTACCCGAACCGAACAGTATTTGTCGGGTAAGTCCGGGTAGGGTACGGGTTACCCGGGCTACCCGAACTTTTAGTATATAAGTTCTAGGGTTTTCTGATTTTTCCTTCACTCAGTCATTTTTCTCTCCTTCCAGTAGATCTGCTGCGCTGCTCCTCTCTCTCTCTCTCCCTCCCTCCCTAGATCGATCTACCTCGAATCGTTGCTCTCTCTCGCCTGTCAGATCCATCGACGGCAGCGACACGACACCACATCAACTCGACGGCCAACTACTGCACATCAAGCGTCGGCGTCCATCGTCTATTGTGAAGATCTGCCATAACTCCACCAGCTCTGCCTTCAATGTCTTTGATCAGATCCACCACCGCTTCGTGGCCACCATCTTCGTCGCCATCGCCAGATCTGCTTGTTTTATTAGTGTTAAAAATCTTTGTATGTATTTAAGTATTTTGTAGTGTTGTTTTCTTTCAGATCTACTTGTCTTTTAATTTGTGTTGTGAGATAATTTATTTCTAGATATGCTTGTTCCTATTGTATATTTGTGTTTGGAGACTTGAGATGATGGGGTTGGTCCTGTTGGATTTGAGGATTGAATTTGAGATTAATCATCAAGTGATAATTGTAGAAATGAAATCAGAAAGTGATAGTTGTAATAATAAAATAGAAAGAAAAAATAGGCCAAATGTTTATTAATATAAAAATCAAAAAATTAATAATTTACCTGCTGGTAATACCCGCCCCGTCAGGGTAGGGTACGGATTCCAAAAATCCCTACCCAGAAAATACCAGATAAAAATGACCCGAATCAATTTTACTCGTATCCGGACAGATTTTACCCGTACCCGGTCGGGTTACCCATTTGCCAAGTCTATGTGAAACCCACATGGCCTGTTCGGCATCACGTCTCTTGCTGTAGTAGCCCACTTTGTTGACTGCTCTTGCTTGCAGGTCCAATTTTGCCATTGCCAGAACAAAAGCCCGCAGACTGAGGCACTTGTTTTCTTCCTCTTCTCCAAAACCTCTTGAGAACAAATAGAATAAAGATTTTCTTTGTTGCTTTTATATCAAAAGAGACGACGGGGTTTCGAAATAAAATTTTTCTCACTTCCTCTTCCTCGAGTATTGTTCTTGATTTTGTTTATTTTGTTTTGGTGGGGTGGGGTGGGGTGGGGTGGGGGGTTAACGGTTCGGCGAACAGATTAGGTCATGTCCGTTTTCTTCGCAGTGGTTCTACTTGTTCAAAATAGAAGCTGACACCAAAATGACTACCCAAGTGAAGCGACACTATTGGCACTTCTTAACTAGCCAATAGCACTCCCTGTGAGCAAGACAGTCACAAGCAGGGATGCAACACATGCAGGGATGCAATGGAAAGCACCCAAAGAAAACTGCATCCAACCTTCTATTCACAACAATGGAAAGAGGAGTTCACTTTTTCATCTAAGCAGCATTCCACCGTCAGATGTGCCAATGAGGAACTTTTGATCAAGTCAATTGCAATAGAAACAACGAATTCCAACTGAATTCAAGAGTCTTGACTAACAATCCCTTCCATAATTTTTTACCATACATAACCAGTAAAACCATTTAACATGAGAAGACAAAAACATGGTACTGTCTACAGCTATAATCATATAGCCAAAGCAGCAGTAATATTGTCAACAAACTAAAGCTTCAAAAGTTTCTCTGGCAACGATCTTGCTACAACATCACTGAAGGAAACTAACTCCCCTCGAGAAGCTTCCAAGATCTCATCAGAAGGCCTTGACAACATCTGTCCGTGCATCCAGCAAAAATCCCACCACAAAACAAAATGCTTTGCCTCATGCCTGCAATGTAGCAAGGCAATACCAAACAAAATAAACCAAACAGGGGCTTGCAAATAGGCAGAGCCAAGACAAAGATCTAAGCCATTTTATATGGAAACATGCAGGAGAATTTCTATTCTGGCATAGTATGATTTGTTGCCAAGTACCAAATATTCCAGAAGGTTATCATGTACTTGCCTTGCTAGCAATGTTGTTGGAGAGCCAATCCAGCCCTTCATAAAGTCCCTCGCCTGAGGTTGCACATGTGCTCTGAATGTACCTGAAGACGGACCATGGAAAAGTTATAAAAACTCAGTTTTGATGTCGTACTTTGACTTTCATCAACTTATTCCATATTGTTTAAGCATTATCAACAAACATGAAATTTTTATCCGAATTAAGTTTCTTTAGATAATTGCCATTCCCTCGTGGCTAACTGAGTCATGCTTCTGGTGTACAGCCAGAATGCTGCATGGATCCTTCGCTCTTTAAGGTTATATTTCTTATTTATATAGGAAAACAATACAGACTACAGAGTAGTTTACCAGTGGCGTTGACGGAGAGAATGAAGACCAAGCTTGTCAGTTATTTCCGCAGCATTCATTGCATTAGGCAGATCTTGCTTGTTAGCAAAGACGAGCAAAACAGCATCTCTAAGTTCATCCTGCAAACGGAAAGATGAAATGTCAGATTATATCATCCTCCTGATTGAATTTGATTATTCCTAACCTTAAGGCTATGGTATTGCATTTTGGGCAAGTCATGTATAGGCCCCAACCCGAAACTAAACCAACTCTAAAAGCCGATAGACTTTGGCCAACTCCTCCCTTTAGCAGTTACTGGCAGAAAGGATACCAGAAAGTTGAAAAACAAATTCAAATTTGCTCCTAGCGACATGGCATGCATATAATGTTTTATTGCCCCAATAGTGAGTTATCTGTTTCTCATAAAAGAAAGGAAGATACGACCATAACACTAGCGCATATAGAGAAGTTTTATAGGTAGTTGAACTCTAGATTGAAGCTGGTACTGAAAGAAATATCCCGAGCAATAATATGCCACTTTATGTCATGTTTCGGCTAGGGTCCACATAGACTGGACACATATTCCAACTTAATTCGAAAAAATATGGCTTATGTGATTGTTTTGTGGCCAAAATTAATCCTGGGAAGACTCCGGTGCATAGTAGTCAATGCGCCTAGACGAAGCTAGAAGTTTGGGCTTTCCCATGCCTAAGCAGACTGCCTAGGTGATCGCCCAGGAAAAACTTAGAAAAGTTTAAAATAACAAAATCTGCCTAGTCAAACACTGCAAGGTGCCAACGCAATCGCCCTTAGAAACAAATGCTCCAGCTCATAGAACCACATTCCAATTTAAGAAGTAGAAGAAGAAGCAATCTAATAGCAGTATTAGATTAATTGAAAAATCCCTACCCAGATCTGTGTAAAATGAAAGATCGAAGACTAAAATAAATATTCACAGATCTTGTATACTCCCAGGCCCAATATTTTGGATGATTCTGGGACGCTTGTAATCCAGTGCATGCCTGGAGTTCCTGTTCTGCAGATCGAGTCTGGGGATGGGTTCATCGCTGTGGACGAACTCCTGACATTACTAATTGAATGGGTACAAGCCACTTTTAACTCTTTTTCGGATTAATAATAGCATACAAGGTTCCTTCCTTACACTTGAGCTCAAAAAATTGCTCATGAATAAAGTACACTAAACATGGCTAGGTCAGTGAAGTTTGTAACTTCGTAGATCATTTCCTTTTGATTGGTAGTTATAGTCTATCATTAACTACTGACATTTGTTTGATTTCTCAAAACAACTTACATGAGCATTATTTATGACCAAGTGTTCCCGAGAACTTCGAAAGACAACAGGGGCATGCCCCCTCCCAACGGTAACATAGTGATAATATTCGTGAGGTATCGGCGATATTTGCAAATTACGTTAATAGAAAGTCTAAAACATAAACTTATCGCAATTAATTGAAGAACTCGCGAACAACTCATAACTATCACGGACTTAACAAATATATCGCAACTGAAAGTTCTTCCTTTTTTCTTTAAAAAATGGTAGTAGCAAGACACTCCGCCAGTGGGATTCGAACCCGAGTACCTTGGTTGTTAGCACAGTTGTGTGCCACCACAACACCATATGACTCTTGTTCAATTTTAAGCAAAAAAAGTACATATTCAATTAAGCCACATACTTATATAGGACTAACCCCACGTTCTCTCTCATTTTTTTACCCATTTTTACCCATCACTTAATAGAGCGGAAGAGTTGTTACATTTTTGTCATTTCAATAACAGAGTTTACAAATTTCATATACTTGAAACTATTGTAAGCTCAACGACTAATTACCAACTTATTCCCGATTCTTAGTACGAACTTTGTTATTCCACCGAATTATTTCCGATGCAAAGTTTTCCGAATAATTCCCAGATTCCATATTATTGCCAAATAATTCCCAAACACCGAGTTTGTCACTACGAATGGTAACAACTATGTTAAAAAGCCAAATATTCTTCTTGATATGGTATACACAAAAAGTGCATTTCAGTAATCAGTACAAAGAACGAAAACAATAAGAATCACCGACAAACCCCACTGAAACTAATAGCTTACCCAAGTAATCAAACACCAAGGGAAGCAGTTTTAAGACGATGCAGGAAGTAGGTACCACATAAAAGAGGATTAAACACCATAAAGTAAGAATCTTGATATCCAAAACAAGCAAAAATAAAATTTAAAAAGAAACAACGAAAGCAGATAACCTATCAAGGCAAAAATGGCAACAATCATGAAGAGTTTTGGAAAAGAGTCGGATGGCATATAAAAGATCAGGCATAACCAATGTGGCATGCAATATTGTGACAGACAACATAAGACATGTATGACTCATAGAAAATTACAAGAAGACGTCAAAGGAAATGGTAAGGTACCTCATTCAACATCCTATGCAATTCATCCCTTGCCTCAACAACTCGATCCCTATCATTGCTATCCACCACAAAGATTAGACCCTGAGTGTTTTGAAAGTAATGCCTCCACAAGGGGCGAATCTGTACAGATAGACTACATCAGAAAAGGGATTTGCTACTAACAAAACTGCGGAGACAACACAGCACGTCCCAATAAATACAGCATAGTCAGAACGGTCAAACTGAAGCATGGACAAATAGATAGATATCCATGGCAATATATAAGACTGTTTGCACAAACATACAGACGCCGGCCATCCATATCTGACTTTTTCTTTCCCCTGCCAATACCATCTAAATAGACTTCAATTCCACACAAAACATAATATTATCCTTTTTTAACTTTCCACACCAAATACTCTTTTAGCAGTGGTCTTTTTCTTTTTGACAAAGTTGCAGATTACTCACACATGTAAGTGGCAAAGGTGAGTATTAGGTAGCACCTTACATAATTTATCTAAGGTGACCTTAATAACTTTTTGTGTCAATCCAATTCTAAAGAACCAACTCAATCATGCATAAAAAATTTCAAGTCAAATGAAGGCAAAAATATGTCCAACCAAGACATGGAAGCTTATAGTATGAATTATGAAAAAACTCACTCACAATATTGACTCAACATTCGTAGCATGAGGTAAGTATAAATCTTGTAAACCGTCAGTTTTGAAATTTTAAATCGTTAAATACATCGTTTACCAGACCTATAAAACAAATTTCATTTTGGTTGCTGAACTTCTATTTACGTCAAAGTGATGAATTGACCCCAATTGGATCATCTTGTCAGTTTCCAGAAACCAAAGGCCCGTTAACTACCTTAAGTCAGGGGGCAATTCGTCACTTTCTAAATTTTTTTAGGTCTTTTACTTTTCTTCTTCTTCTCCCCCAGCCCACCTAGCCACATATCATCTCACACCAGCAGTCCACCACCACACCACCATAGCTGCATTTGCTACCCCCACCCAAGCCTCGCAACCCACCTCCACAGTCACAACCAAGCAACCGCCCCAGCCAAGTCTCGCCACCTATCACCACCACCAACACCACGACCAAGCCGCCGCCCCACCTGTTAACACCACCACGCCTTTATCACACCCCCCCACCAAGATTGACGATAGTGAAGAATTCAACAATTAGTGTGTGTGGGATTTGTGTTATGTGTTTTTTTTTTTTTTTTTTTTGGGGGGGGGGGGGTTGGGTTCAATAAATGAGCGTGTGCATATTTTCACAAATGCGTGCGTTTGTAGGTGAATATGAGTGGATTGAATCAGTGCAAGTGTGCGCGCGCGCGTAATTTTGGGTGAATTCAATGAGTATCTATGTGCGTGTGTGATTGTGGGGTGATGTCGTGGTTGTGCTTCGTTGTAGGCAATGGAGCTGTGGCTGTGCTTGCTGGTCGAGTCGTAGCTCTGCTTGGTGGTGGGGTCGTGTTGGTGTCGGGGTTGTGCTTGGTAGTTGGTGGTAGCATCATGGTGGTGTTGTTGGATTCCGGTGGCGGTGGTGCTCGGCAGTGTGGAATAAGGAAGAAGAAAACGAGGACGGAGAAAGTGAAAAGAGAGTGACGGAATTACCCCTTCATTAAGCCACTTAACGGACTTGGCACCAACAAGAGCTAACGGAATGACTTAGTTGGACAAATTAACGAGTCCTATGATCACCTTGACACAAACCAAAGTTCAGTGACCAAAATGAAAGTTGGGGAGTGGTCAGCGGCATATTTAACCCAATTCTAGCTTCATGAAAAGTCAAAAATCTATTTGTTCACATTACCCACTCCTTTTTTTCCTAACAATTTCCAGTAAGCCTTATTACTAGGGTCTCAGCTGGATCACTAGCAGTAGCAGTGAGTCTGCTCAGAGTTGACCTTTCCACTGCCATGAAAATTCTTCTTCGCTAGTGAATTTTCCAATTTCTCCAAATTCAGCTCTGATGAGCGTGTCTCATTTATTTCCGCCTCCATCTCTCCCACTGCCTTTTTCACTAGTGAAATCATAGTTGATGGGTGGGTTTTCAAAATATTCTCAATTTATAGAACGTTTCAATCGGTTTAATGGTATCATTAGTGGTATGGTGTTAAGTTAAAAAGATGCGCTAATTAAATGAAGCTTCCGACAATAGAGATATACAATGTGTAGGTCATAATCTCAACGGTGATGATCAGCAGCGGTTTATTCTATCTCCTACTTGGTCCAGATTCTTTTACTGGATATTTGAGGGACACAGCACATAGGGAATATAGTACTTAGTGATCTGGGTAATGTTTCTTCCATAGTTTTCAAAATCCAAAAAATGGAGTTCCCGGCATTGGCCTAGAAAGAAAAACACCTTTTTATAGCAATAACAAATACTAACAAATGGTGCCAAACAAGATCTTTCTATAGAGAGTTCTAAAGTTAAAACTGAATACCGGAAGGTTGTCAACAGACTAAGAAATATGATTTTTCCACAATTTTCTCGAGTGCCTCTAATCTGAAAAAATTTTTGCAGTGAGAAATGAGTTTATCGATATCATGAGCAGTTTAAGCTTAGAGTTTCCTAAGTAATTCAGGGAGATCAAACCCAGTAACATAAAAGCCAACATCATGATTCGGCATAGCATCACTTAATATGGCAGCGAAAGGGAAGGTTCCAGTTTTCAAAATATAAATAGGACACGTATAAATACAATTTTTACCTTAGGTGGGGGGAAGGGGGAGGGGTATCTAAGAAAATGTATACCTTGTCCTGGCCACCAACATCCCAAACAGTGAAACTAATGTTCTTATACTCCACAGTCTCAACGTTAAATCCTGCAAACAACAACTTGTGTGTGTTAAAAAAGCCTACACCTTCTGACTAAATAGCAAAAGTAATTTACTAAGCGGACTAAGGACACAAGAGCAAACTTCATTAATCCAATACAGTCTCAAGTGAACAACCAAACTCGTTTGAATTTCCAGCCATGAGTGTATTTTTATAGAACCCTAAATTAAATAACTTCATAGCAGCAAGCTATAATCATACAAAAAACCAATATCAGAAGAATCTTTGACCAAAAGTAGAGGGATGGTGATTTTAAACAGGACTATTAATGTGATTTAAAACATTGGATATATAGCTTCCCGTTCTTCCCACATGCTCAGAGCTTCTAAATGCCAGAAGATGCCATTCCAGTCCCCATTGATCTGGATCAGCATATGAGTTGCTACTTGAACATCCTCATATATGTTTTGCAGGGTAAATATGTCCACTATGGGTTGTTGCATACAATGCATAAGCATCAACAGAAAAGCAAGACAGTACTTTAAGAGAAAAATCCATCTCGCTGCGAAATACTTGAAATTTGAAAAGACTTGCTTGTATCATTTCTGTCTGCAATGATATTCTTGTTTGCTTGTTCTCTGTGATTTCTCAGGAACTCAGACCCCCCGATTTGCTTCAAATTAAGCATCTCACCCTCAACCCCCATTGTCACTGTTATGGGCTAAACACAGCTAAAAAGAGTTCTGTTACGATCTAGTTTTTACCCTGAAGGCCATTCTTCAATTACTAGCTGGTGCAAGTCAACCAGTGACTCGTCATCTTCTACCCATCTTATCTCTCCTCTTCCACTATCCTCAACAAATCCACGAAGAATAGAACTTCGGGTTTGTTCAGTTCAACGGGTCAAGAAGAAAAAATAGCAGATCTCCACTTTAAGAACTTCAGCGGATCAGAACCCTTGTAGCGGCAGACCCTTACCAATGCTTGACCTTGGTAAGTTCAAAGGATTACCAAAGGTCAAGGCAGCCGGGGAGCGGGGGAAATAGCAGTCAATCAAACTTCTAGGTGAGATTCTAACGAGGAAAGAAATGAATGTTTTCACTGTTAAACTCAATATCTTTTTTGTTACACCAAAGAGATTTATTGCCACATGAAATGCAAAACTTTTACACTTCCAGTTGCAATACATTAGATGTAGGAAAAAAGCTCTTATAACAATGCACCTCAAGCCTTAACTGTAGAGAAACATAATGAGGAAATGATGGAAGGCAAATGATTCACCAAGCCACACCCACTTAAAACACCAGCAGAAAGAGCCCAATGAAGCTGGAAGGCAAATGATTCACCAAGCCAAACCCACTTAAAACACCAGCAGAAAGAGCCCATTGAAGCTGGACCAGAGTACTTCATCTCAAAGTACTTAATTTTTAGTTTACAACACCCAGTTGATCAACATTTATGAGGAAGGAAGAGATAAAATTAGAAAGCAGATAGAGGAAAGAGGGTACAGATGCAATCATTCTTTGAAAGGACTGTTGTATGGTAGCAATTAGATTGAATGTGTGTAAGCTTAGTTGCTAAGGCTAGTGAGCATTTGAATGACAGCAAGGGTGGGTGGTCAAAGCAGAAGGAGGACATCGTATTACAAAAAACTTGATAAACAAGTACTTAGAGCTCATCCGGAAGAATATTTGTTCAATAATTGTACCGTATATTACCAAAGGAAAACAGAAATTTGTTTTTAGCATCATAAAGCGAGTATACAAACTTTCAGAAAGTTAGTATTACTAAGATAGAATAACAATACAACAAAAAACTTACGGACAATTATGCAGTGATAGCAGTGAGTAAATTACATTTATGGAAGGCCAATTTTGAATTTTGCGATGAGTGCTCACCAATAGTAGGGATTGTGGTGACAATTTCTCCAAGCTTGAGCTTGTACAGAATGGTAGTCTTACCAGCGGCATCAAGACCTACCATCAGAATGCGCATTTCTTTCTTAGCAAAGAGCCTGCTGAACAGCTTCGTGAAGGTCAGCCCCATCTCTGTTTTGCTGCAACCAGGAGTGAATCACAAAGCACTGACATCAATACATGCATAAATCGCCACGAACGTAAATTCCCACATGTGCGCACAATTAAAAAGCAAAACATGTCATCAGTAAAAGATCGTAATCTATTTAATGTGTCTATGACAACGACAAAGATAGCAGTAGACAGCGATAGTCGTAAATCAGGAAATGAGAATGAATGCGACACATATCTATCTTGAATATAAATGGATCGGGACAAAACAATACGTTGGAAAACGAGATCTAATACAAGAAACTTAGCAATCATAAGCACAGTGGGAAACCAAAAGCAAAACCTAAAATTCAACGTCAGATCGGACTAATAATCTGGCGATTAACGATACGCCAACTGAGTAATCATCAAAACCGTTTACAAAGGCACAAACAAAACGTAAGCAATGAACTTATCAAGGTCGCAACGGGACAGTGAAATTCGAGCCGCAGACATTAAAGTACACCGTCCGGAAATTTAGATCCGGCGAGAGAAAGTAAGAGCATAGATCATTTCCTTCAAACAAAAGTGATCGAGGCGTACACTTATACGTTATATCTATGGGAAAAGATGGATCGGATTCAACTTTAGATAGATCTTGCCTCTGAAGATCGAAGAGAGATGCGTTGATCTGACACACATGGGATAAAATGGCAGAATTAAGAATTTGAGCGAGAGAGAAAAGGAGATTTTACCTCTGGAGAGGTTCGTAGAGAATCCAAACGGAGAGGAATTTGAGAAAGCGGGCGTGAATATCTCCTTTCTATTCGTTTATTTTGCCTGATTCCAAAACGCCCTGTTGTTTTGTTCAATTAACATTATGCCACTTCACCCATCTTTAAACCAAAACCTCCGCATAAAATTACGATTAATTGAGCATAAAACCTCATGGGCTTGCATGGGTCGTGGGCGCAAAACACTATAAGCTTCTAATGTTAACGCTCAACACACTAGACTTTCAGTTTTCTTGTAGTCTATCAAAATGGTAGCTGTGGTTGTGAGATTTGGTATCGTTGGTGGTCGATCATTAACTTAGTGGTGGGATCAGCTGACGGTGACTAGGTATGTGGTGGTAGGCCTGTGGTATTGTGATCATTCAATGGTGACAAGTATATGATGGGTTCATCAAAAATATAAATCGATTAGACGAGGTTGTTTATTGTAAGTTACACGAATCAATACACTACATATCTTCGCACACGAAGAGAAAGAGTTTGTATTGAAATGGTTTAGTTTTGGACTAAAATTTCATCTTCTAAGAAACAAAATTTTGTTTTTTCGTGTTCAAGTAGGTTATGATGATAGGCTACTCTAAATACCCGCTAGGGCGCACAACACTCATGTGTCTGGGGCTATGGCCTTGACTCGAAGCCAAGCATCGAGGGACGAGAACTAGCCCCTTACTCTTAAACCAAACACTTGGTGGTGTCAAAAACATGTTTCAAATGTTTGTAAAACGTAAGTGGTGGTTATCGCAGGAATAACAATCTTATCAAGCTGAGGTCTTCTGCAATTTCTTGAACAAACGGGGCAGTAGTCCTAACTAGGGCTGACCTCAGGGGGCCTCTTTGCATCTTATCCTAAGGCGAAAACGTAGCCGCATCAAAAAAATTTACGGGATGCATCTTTTGTCCGCAGTTGCTCCTCATGGCTTGTGCGAATTGGCTCCACTCGTCAGCTATCCCTCACGCCGTTTTGCCCTTTTTCTACCGCCGGTCTAACCTCCTATCCTCCAACTTCCGCCGCCTCCACCGGTTCAACTCAACCACCAAGCTCATGTCAAGCCGGTCCAGTCACCAGGCGGCGGCGGCTCACGCCCAGGCTAAGCGAGGCTTTTCAGTCAAAGAGGACGAAGTTGCTTCTCGTAAGCATACAGTTTTTGTCTAGAAACAGCTTCGATACCGAAGCTAACTATTTCTCCGTTTCATATATTTGGTACTCTTTGACTTTCTTGCGATATTTTAGCACAGAACTGAAATTTTAAGCATAAAACTGAATTCAAATCACAATTGCATAACAAACAAACAAAGTCAATGTTTACTTGTTCATATTAGTTTACATGACTGTGCAAAAAGCTGTAGAAGGACGAAAACTATGAACGGAGGGAGTAGTTTATATATATTGGCAATGTATTACTTGCTTCCAAGATGATTGATCGTTATAAGATATAGGTGTGTAGGTTGATGGTTAAGTACCTTCTTTTTTCCTCTCAGCGGCTGATTTATACTTTGAGGCACCGCTCAATATCGTCGAATACCCAGATCCAATACTAAGAGCAAAGAACAAGCGAATCGATACGTTTGATGAAAATTTGAAGAAATTAGTTGATGAGATGTTCAATGTTATGTACAGGTTAGATTTTCTTTCATTGTGCATGATCAATTACAATTTATGAGCAGACAGAGGTACACGTTGGCCCGTAAATTTTTGCTCGATGTTGTTTTGACTTTTCATAAAGTCGATGTATTTGATTAATCTCACGAGATACATTAATAAAGCTCACTAGGACAATTGTATGGCTTCAATTCCCTCACTCCATTTTGTGTGATTAATGATCAAAGAAAGAAATGAAATCAGTGTTCAAGCAGTGAGTAAATGCTTAATAGAAAGTTCACATCTCTTCACAGAGTTACGCATGAAATGACCTCAAAGTATATCTATAGCAATTCAAAGAGTTCAAATTTCAAATATCTTTGGACTATTAGTTTTCTAAAGTTGTTCAAGAGATTTCATAGAACCAATAGAGAATGGCGTTTTGCTGTTTATATAAACTCCCCAGTATTTGCCACTTAGCGCTACGTGATTATAGGAAATTCTGGTTATCTACAGGAGTGTGAACAATGCTTTTTGCCTTCCTTTTCCACAGAACTGATGGCATTGGGCTCTCAGCACCCCAAGTTGGAGTTAATGTTCAACTTATGGTTTTTAATCCGGTTGGTGAACGTGGTGAAGGAGAGGAGATTGTTCTTGTAAATCCACGGGTTAACAAGTATTCAAAAAAGGCGGTGCTTTTCAATGAAGGGTGCCTATCATTTCCAGGGATCTATGCTGATGTGATGGTAATTATAGTTATTGGTCCCTTTCATAAACTGTCTATCGTAGTTTACAGGGTTGACTGACTCATGTTCAAGTTTAGTTACTAGTTAGAACAAGCATCTTGTTTTCTGTATTTGAAAGGCAATGATTTTCTCCTGATAGATCTTAATATATGAGATTGTATATATCTGCTTAAGTGTGGTAGCCATAAAGCATCACTGCTCCACTGCTAGACTCACGAAAATCGAGAGCTGCTATATTTAAGCATGTTATTGGTTGCTTCAGATGATAACAAACAGAATGCTCTTCTTTCATCTGTAACTGGTTGGAAGTTAACATTAAGCACGTGGTTTAAGCACTTATTAACTCTGTGATGTTCATATGTGATGGCATGTAATCTCCCATTCGAGATATTTCAAGAATAATGTTGTTATCTTTTATTCATATCATATCAAATCAAATTTACTTGATCCATTTTAATGTGTAACATGATCGCCACATTCCACGTGAACCATCAACTTGTGTGGTCAATAGCTGTACGCTGAACTTTTGTATGTTCTGCACACTGTCTGTGTCGTGGGTTAATCTCTGGTTATCCCAATTCAACAAATCGAGGAAATTATTTGGTCTTCTAAGGATGAGAACTATCTTCTCCACACAAGGCGGCTTTTACAGGCGAACCGGAGAACGACCCTCCGGGCCAAAGCGGACTTTACCAGACGAAAAATTCCTTAATAGATGGTGCTGACCATCTTTGTTCATCACAAGTTACTTCTTAATGTCAAACAAGATGAAGGACAGCATTGTGGAATACTTTTCAGCATTCTCGTGCAGACCTGCCTCCATGGAGGAGCCTTAGTACTCTCACGGAGATCAGCTTGTCTAAATAACGATGCAGACTTATACAGATTCGTTGTTAAGCTTTCTTTGAGGCAAAAATAGGGTGTTGTGATGTACTAAAATTTTCATGTTGCTGCCATCATGTGTGCTAAATGCTAATTGCTAGGGCTGATTGGAAGAGAAACCCGTAAGAACGACTAAGTAACCATTAGGTCAACTGTACCACTGGAGCACAAGTGTGCTATTTAAGACGGAGGAAAATGGCCAAGTTTTGATCCTTATCTGTTGTCAAGAACGTCAAGATTCAAATTTTAGTAAGTTTAAGAAGCTGAGCTTGATGATTTGAGGGTTGAGGGGACTTTTTGCACTTGGGATAACAAGCGTCCTGGCAATGTTAGCACTTACCAGTTTCAGACCATTCAGCTATTTCTTTGAATATGGGACATGTTTTGATTCCTATGTCCTCTTCAGATTGTCGTTGGCTTAAGTAATTGTGTTACACCGTTCATCTATCTAGATGGACCATAGATTTGGCATCAGGACCAAAGCATCTTCCTTAGCATCTATTAGTAGCAGTGGCCCAGCTGGAACTGGACAATAAAAGTGCATGTAGTAATGCTTGCCCTTTTTTTTTTTTGCTCTAGTCCTCCTCTTTAGGAGTGAATATGCATGCACTAGTCAATTAGGTACTTAGTTTTACTGTTTCATTTTGACTTATAATTTCCATCATGATACTATCTCTATTGTTTCGACCTCCTTCATCTAAATATTACAGAGACCAGAATCTGTAAAGATTGATGCCCGGGACATTAGTGGTGAAAGGTTTGCAGTTAACTTGTCAGAGCTTCCTGCAAGAGTGTTCCAGCATGAATTTGATCATTTGCAGGTTTTCTTTTGATTCCTAACGTGCTATTGATTAGTTTTGAAGTCATGGCAAATTGTTTATATCTGACAGTTTTAAATGGTTTATATCTGACAGTTTTAAATGGTTGGGCAAGATTTCATGTACATCTGTTTTATTCGAAAGAAAATTCAGAATTCTGAATCTATCTATCTACACAAGGTTTTACTGAGTAGTTAACTTTGCCC
Source organism: Escallonia herrerae (assembly GCA_033070095.1). Taxonomy (NCBI): domain Eukaryota; kingdom Viridiplantae; phylum Streptophyta; class Magnoliopsida; order Escalloniales; family Escalloniaceae; genus Escallonia; species Escallonia herrerae. Next base: position 37,751 of record JAVXUP010001243.1, on the reverse strand, counting down.
TGATAATAACCCGTGGCGTTCTGTTTCTGGCAGGATACATTTTACAACGTACATTTAGCTTCCACTGAAAACACCTGACATGAGAGTTTGTTCGGGGGGTTAATATGAGTACTCCGGATTATATATGTTCGTTAATGTACAATCAAGCTTGCGTGACCTTTGATAAAGAGGCACGGTGACCCGCTGAAGTTTCTTACATGGAGCAGACTTCCCTTTAGTTCCAAAGAGTTCTCATCGATAATCTTCCATTTAGTGAATGAATAACACAAAGGAGGGAAAATAATGACATCAAATTATTTCTCTTTTTGTGTCAAACGATATCAAACAAGTGCTTACTGTTAAGATACAAAGTACTCTAAATGCTTGAGATGTTAAGTAATGTCTCCAAAATGCTTTAACACTCTCCCTCAAAGAGCTGATTGCACATGACTAAACAAACTAACTTAATAATGTGCTCACCTTGGCACAAAGAGAAAGGGGGAACATACTCAAGCCTGGAGACTTGAACACAAGACCTTGCATCTTCTTGCTAAACCTGAGCTCTGATACCATGTTTAAGTTACCAATTGTTCTAAACGGGAATGTCTGTGAGTGGATTTCAATCTCTCCTTTTTTTTCCGTATATTTATACTTGTCTATTTCTTTTACTGTTTCTCTTTTGGGGGATCCTTGCAACATGATCGTTGTTGAATTTGCAGGGAATTCTTTTCTTTGACAGAATGAGTGAAGAAGTTCTCAATGGTATCTGGACAGAGCTACAGGTTATATTCTTGTCCTTTCTTGCAGTCTGTTGGTAGTATCTGACAGCATATGACAATTTCTCTTGCTTGAGATGAAATGCATGATGCTGATGGAATGATTGGAAGAAGCAGCTTGTGTAACAAGTTATGCAATATTTATATCAACCCTCCCCCGACCTGCAATGGCAGGAGCCTTTGCATCCTGGCTGCCACGTGGAGTAATTATTGATGTGATCTAGGATTTTTATAACTGCGGTTAGGATGTAACAGAAATAGGGATAGTTTAGTACTGCAGCTGTCCTCAGGGTTTCTAGTGTTTGCCATTGTACGTGATCTTACATATTAAGGGAAATAAGTTGATATGAGTTGATTAAACTCTGTGTGTGTTTACCATTGCTACTCCATCAATGTGATATCAGAATCGGAGCCCAGATCAACGATTTTGTCAATCGACTTCACACAATTATTGCCATCACGTCGAATCCTTTTCCGTCATCACTGTTCATCTTCCGGGCTTCATCACATTTGGAGTTTGCCTCTTGGCGTATTAGAGAACTCCATATTTCCTTCTAAAAGAAATAAAGAAAAGAAATGTTGATCTCTGGAGTCGTTTTTTGATCTATTTGTCGTTTCCTTTATTCACCACATACCTTCTTTAACATCACTAGATATCGCCCACACCGCACCATCATCACTATCGAGCCCATCTAAGCATTAGAAGAATACAGGACCATCTTTGTCAGATTGCAAAACTGTAGCCATGCCGTCATTTCAGATCTCGCCATCGAGATCCATGCCGACCACTTCACCGGCACACACCTTCTTTGGTTGAGCCTCCCTCGTCCCTGGAATAGCAAGCAGAATATTTCCCTTTTGGTTGCTCTTTTGCTGCTCTGTTGTTAGTGTTTACTATCGTAGGAGAAACTTACATAATCAAGGAAAATAGAAGAGCAGTCCTGGATCCGATCTGCTGTTTTTATTTACCCAGCATAGTTAAATAATGAAAAGTCCATCCCTTTTCCATTATTCTTATTTTTACAGATAATGAAAGCCCAGTTACTTATACTACAAACGTAAGTTTCTCATTTGCACAGACTAAGCTCAGTTAGTTTACCCCAGAGAAAAGAAAAGAAAAGAAAGGAACCATCAGTTTGTGATGTAGACAGACCTTAAAAGGGGTATTTAAGGCTTTCGTAATTAGGTATGGTGAGCCAAGGCTTAGGTTTATCTATTTTATAGATAAAGAGGCTAGGGCTGTGTTTGGTGTTTTATAACCTCAATAAATTAAGAAAAGAGAAAAGAAAGAAAACATACATTAAGTCTCACTAAGGCCTTATAAGACTATAAGAGTCTCGCCTAGAAGACTGCCCAAGGGAGTCTCACCGTTGACAACAAAAAGCAAATATTCCTTATAAAATTGTACTCATTAACGCTCCTTTAGTTCTGCTTACATTGCTTGCTTACATAGAGAACAATTAACGACCTTCCCTGCTAGGAAGAATCTAAAAGATTGTTATATGGACCTAGAAATATAACAATTAAACAATAAACCTAATAATAAAAGGACCCTGCCCTAGATATGCTAATATGTTCAAAAGACCGCTGCTTGGAAAATTTGCCCCATCAATTCTCCCTGTCTTGAAAGAACTCGACTTCGTCAAGTTTAAGGCTTGGATAAAACTTGTAGAGTTCCAAATTAAGGTGTTGAAGAACAACCTGATTGATTCAAGCTTGTACAACAGGCTGAGACAGGGCTTTTCTATTTTTCTTCTGTTTCCATGAGTAAGCTCTGGCATTGAGGATCTGATTCCTGTTGTTGGTAGTATAGAGCGTTCAGGATCTGATTCCTATCAGTTTGACCATGGACTAGGAAAGATGAAAAGAGGAGAATGTATGATTGTTCAGTTGTTCATAGTTTGAAGAGTGATTGGGTTGAAGAGGATGAAATTTGTGAACAACTGATTGGGTACTTTATTGACGCTAAATGTACCGACTATAATCACTAACCAGTAGTTAATTCATGATGAGGAGATGTCATGTGCTCAGTATCCCAACATCGGCTTTTAAATGTTTATGGAAAATAGATAGGATAAAGTTGTTATACTGGTGGCAGGCCTTGGAAAAGAAATACGAGGAGAAGACGGGATTGCAAAGCCCTGAAAGGATAGATACCCGCCAAAGAAGGAAGGCAGCTGCTGGATTTGGAAAATCATGACTCCAGACAGAGGCTTTCTTGAAGTCATCAGGATTCGAGTAGTAATACATATCAGGTGGTTCTTCTTTGTCAAAGTTCACTTGACATGGCTTTATTGCTCTATTAGGCCATGCGCATATAGCTATATAGAAACACTTAAATACTTCAAAACTGATGCTGAATTTTACTGCAGAACTTGACAGAAGCACAGAATGAACGAAAAGCTTTATGGAATACTGTTGGTACCATTGCTCAGTAATTCTGTTATTGATATCGTACATAGTCACCGTTCCCATACGTTTTCTGGTGATCACGACGTCATTACAGAAGACGTAGTTTATTCTGGTGCTGATCCTCAATGGGTATCACTATAGTTGCAATCTATCTTTGCTGGCAATGGCTGAAAGCACTTGGATCTGCATGGGTGAAAATTTGGCATATTATGCCCATCTGCTTTGGCCATTAATGGAGTTTCTATTGTAAAGACATCATTAGTGTTTTAACATTTCAGTAATGAGAGGTATTTATCATGTAATTCGGTCAAAGCTTAGGCTGTTCTTTGTATCTTTATATCTACATTTTCATAAACTGAGCAGAATACCAGAAAAATGAAGTTGTAGACGGAAAACATGTTTCAGAGCAGGAGAATAAGAAAAAAATCAGTTTTGGGGAATTTCCTATACTATTCTTCTGTAATGTCATCCGTATTGATAGCTGAAAAAAGAATAGAATTTGCTTGGTGGATTGTTAGCCTCGTGCTTTGATTAGACCAGCTGTTTAATTTGTTTCCCGAATTCTCTTCTGCATATATCAAAGGTTTTTTTGGGTCTTATCCCAAGTTGGTGTGCTGTTCAGCAAGTGAATACGAATTAATCGTTAAGGTGGTCTTTTAAGTTCTGAAATTCATTCATATAGTCATATTCAATGACACTGTATTCCTGGAGAAAGCTAGCATCGGTGAGGAATGTAGCTTTAACATATAACCGTTACTACCACACTGATCTGAAAGTATTGGGCAATACCATAAACTGGCGTTGTGTCTACTCTAGGACCCTAGAACATATGTGTATCATGTACTTTGGATTCCCACAAACAACAGGAGTTTCCATTGAACTGGTAGCGCCTGCTATACGGTGCACTCCAGCAACCTTATTTGCGCAAGTTCCTTTCAGCAGGAATAAGGATTGCTTGCCTTACCAACTAGCAAACAATCAATTGGGGGAGTTGGTCTTGTTTGCAGTTCTCCATAGGTCTTCCAGCAGAAGGGCTCGGACGAGGGTTTGTTTTCTTGTTGCGGTTTAAGCTCTATGGTGTTTAATGTTACCCCTTTGCATGGTAGGCTGTCACTGCACGCAAAGTGAACAGGTTTCGATGTATATGTTCCTTTTATATTCTGGTAGGATATCCCTGATACACCGACAGCTGAGGTCTTATTCTGGCATTTGCTCCCATCACAATAATATTGGTCAATGATGATAGGGGTTTCAACTTCAGAAACTTGGATATTGGAGAACATGACTCCCTGAACTGCACCTGAGCCACCCTGAAGTCAGAAGGAAAGATAGTTCACATTTTCTGTGGTTCAGTTTATAACGTGAATGATACTCTCTTGGATGTTTTTCATCCCTTTAATCATGGCTAAGAGAAGACACATTTGGGTGGGGGGTGGCGGTGGGTGGGGGGAATGAGATGGTATTACCTGCCATGTCTTGATTCTAACACCGGTCATTGCACTGTGAATTGTGGTGTCTCGAACGGTAATGTTAGAAACACAGGCTTTGGTGTTGCCCTTACCAAGGCCACCGATGCTGATTCCGTGTCCAGGTCCGCAGTTTATATCATGTATGTATATGCCTGAGCATCCAGTTTGTATGGAAATACAGTCGTCTCCTGCATCATGCAGATGTTAGCTATAAAGTTAAACGTAGGAATTCTGCACTCTTTCGGGTTATTATGATATGCTAAGTTTGTTAGTACTTCTTAGTTTATACTTATGCAGGAGCAGAGTTGTGAGAACAGGGGGATCAGTTATTTCGCTGTCAAAGAAATGGACAAAAGGAATTACACATGGTGTAAGTTTTAATGATATTACACATGGTGTAAGTTTTGCTCTCAGTATTTAAATCTCAAAGCTGAAATCCCTAAGAATGGAATTACCGCATGCAAGATTGCTGCTGTGGATCACCACATCTTGGGAATTCTGTAGATGGATTCCATCTGTATTAGGACTGTTACCGGGGGATGAAACACTGAAGTCAAAAACCTGAACCAACGTGCAATCATCGAATTTGAGGTGAGCCTGAGGACTGTTTTGAATTGTGATGCCAGTTACCGTCACATCTGTACTCCCATAAAACCTAAGTGCCTGCAAACCGATCCGTTGAGTTCTTAAATTGTGTTGCTCTTAATTTGTAAAAAGTACGTTCTAAGAAGTTTGTTATGAGGTACTTACGTTTGGCTTGGTGCTTGGCATGTTCTGACTCACTTCACTACTCATCTGTCGGGCACAAATGCAGCAACAAGAGCTCAGTTAGTCAGCTTTATATGTAGAAGATGTAAAGACTGCTTAGGAGACAATTACCAAATTCTGTGAGCTGCTGTAATTTGAGTCTCTGGCTGAAGTAGCAGCAACTTCTTCAGGATTGTCCAGGGGTGAGTCATTCCACCAGACTGAGCCTTGTCCGTCGATGACACCTTTTCCTCTGACTGTTATCCCTTTAAGCTCCGAAAAATTGAGCCAATGCAGGAGACCTGATCCCCAAGCTGCCGAGCTCGTCGGAGCAATAATCTTTCCATCCAACTGCAAGGAAATAAATAGATCAACCTCTCAAAGATCAAAACTACCAAGCATTGCGGTGATTGGATATGAACTTCAGTCTATGTCATAAGTGACAACTAATTAAAAAGGGTTTTCTTCGAGGGTTACCTGAAATATGATGTTTGGTTCGCAGTTCGGTCCTGCGAAAGATATAGGTTTGACTAGGAATACAGACCCTGTTGGAACCAGCATTGTTGATGCCTCCGCTTTACAAGCAGCTGCCCATGCTGCTTCAAATGCCTGCACATTGTTGCACCATATTGAGTAAGAATTAAGCTCTCAACCCCTAGTTTCTTGGAAGTAAGCAACGTAAGATAGGAATTGAATGTTAAGTTTACCTTCGTGTCATCCGCACTTCCATCACCTTTAGCACCATAGTCTAATACGTTAAAGGTGACAGAGCTTCCTCCGTTTTGCTGTGGCGTTATCGTTGTCTCGTCTTGTGCTGTATAACGCTCTCCCATCAACCTCGAAGCCTGGTGAACTAAGTTCTTATTACCGCTTGGACGACGTCCATTCTTGTTCGAAATGGACGGCGGTGTTGCTTTGTTTCGTCCCCAGTGCTTGCCTTCTCTGGCATTGCAAGTTCCGTGTTCTGAAGACCAGACAAGCAATGAAATCACTGTGCCAAGTATATGAGACTTCAGATTAAATCTTCCCATTTTTGTTTGTGTGTGTGTGTGTGATATCGTGAGAGTGGGTTTGCAGAGACAGACAGAGAGAGAGAGATGCGTTTGTAGTTAATTAAGGAGACTAGAAGATGGCTCGGTTTTTATAGGCGAAGGCAGTCTTAGATCATGAACATTGTACACACAAGCCTTGCACCTTGATTTTCCCGTGCGTATATTTTTTTTTACCCCTTTCCATGTATATATGAGCTCCTCGACCAGAAATTATTTTGAAGTATAATTGGTATATATTTCGTTTCCGAAAGATCCTAAATTCTTCTGTTCATGACTCGCTGTAATGGCTAAATGGTGTTATAATACAACTGAGTAAATTTATTGATTTAAACATATTACTGTTGAGGATTGTGTGGCGAAATTAGTCTGATATACAGTCCGCAGGTTTTCTTTAGAAACGTTACCAAATCACTATAATCAAATACCCTCAGATTGATATACGCGTTTTTCATAGAATATGAATTAACAAAAAGATTGTTAGTGTCACACCTCAATTATGTGGTAAAGGGTAAGCTTTAATATTTATGTTATTAGTACTTTAGCTTCACTTTTGGCATTCTAGTTTCACGGATATCGCTAAAGTGAGGAGATGTAGCAGACATGAGAAACTTTTAACGATAAAAGTGAAGCTCACATGACTAAAATTTCAGTTCTCTAAGATTAAGTACATGTCATAATTAGCAACATTTCATAAAAATGTGAACCTGCTGACAAGTAGTAGATGCTAATGGTCGTGCCTGATCATGCAAGTATCATGAGATCAAATGTAATCTTCAACTTATAATGTAGTTAGATTATGATATGAGACACTCAGGCTAAGAAAAGAGCCACAGAATTTCCGTTGTGGGGTTGCCAGGCACGTGATAACATTCAGCAGCTATAAACAAAGGAGGAGGATTTGTTCATGCATGTAATGACCAAAAACTACTGAAACTGGTTTACATGGTAAAGCCATCAAAGGCGGCGAAGGTTATGGCAAGATCTTTGAGACAGACACACACACACACACACACACAGGGGGTAAGAGTCGTCTTCCTCAAGTCACATTTACACGTGAATGTCGTTCTCAGATCAGATTATGCCGTTAAACCAGTTAATCCCAAAAATCAGGCCATGGCTTCGGGGATTGGCTTCCTGCAAACAATTCTCCGTACTTGGTGAATATAATAATAGAAAGAGAAGCTTGGTTGCTAAGCTGATTAATCTAGAAAGTTGAAAAGTCAGAGCTCTTGATCCGGATTGTCGTTAATTAGAGCATTTTCCACACAAGTAATCACTACTCCAAACTGGGAATGTTTTGTCAACAGAAGTGGCTGTTAGATCAACATATTTGCCTTCAAATAGGAGAATGGTACTGCACCTCAAACCAAAACGCAGAGGAATTGAAAAGCAGAACTAGTTTGTTGATGGATTTATGTTTCAAGTACTAGGCTCTGATTGAAAATTTTATGATACACTCGGCTTTAAGACAAACTTTGAAGCACGCGTGCAATGTCAAAGTCGTAGTTGATTGCATGGTAGAGATTCCACACGAGCTACATATTTAGGATGCCAATTGAATCCATGGTTGCTTTCCTTGCTAGACTTTGCAGGAAAACAGGTTGCTTGTTTTCCTAGAACTGCATCCACGATGGTTCTTGATTATGATGTATAAGGCCCCTGTGTATACATGTGATGATGTTAAGTGTGTCTAAGAAGAACTTCTGATTATATTTTCTATTGCCTTAGTTGACATTGAAAATATTCAATCAAGCTAGGTATGTAGAATGATCTCATTTGAATACGGCCTTTTTTTTTTTTCAGCTTACTACTTATTTTTTGGATAACTTTTTAAAGATAGGACTTAATAGAGACATTTGTTTACATTTTCTATGATTCTGTCTGGAGGAACCAGATTCCATTTTTTTATAATTAAGTCACCATTTCAAGAGACGTACTTAATAGAGACATTTTAATGTTTTTGTCTTCTAAGATGTGACAATTTTTTTGGACTTTTGTTAAAAATATGACTAACCTCTTTATTTATTTATTTATTTTTAATGGGGTTGCCGTCTAAACAAAAATTATGTGACTTGAAAAAAAAAGGAAAAAAAAAAAAACAAGATCATGTAAAGGGTGTGTGAGAGGACCAGGCTAGCCAGATGGACCAACCCTTGCCAAGCATCACATCACTAGGCAAGCGCATGTACCTAAACCTTACGGTAATGTGTCAAGTACCACCTCTGAACGAATGTGTTTGATAACGTAATTAAGTATATAAATTTTTCTTTGATAATTTTCTTATTAAGTATATTTGGTAGTGCTATGTCTTAAATAAATCAAGCTTTTACTCATCGCTTGATGAGTCAGCTTTATAAGTTATTAAACATAATAATATAATTAAATAAGTCAGAACATGAATATTATTCATTACAATGATGTTGCAAGAACTATCACAGACACCATCTTCACCATGCAATCCTTCCCTCCGCCACCATTAGACCCTTATGGCCACCGCTGCCACAAGCATGTCATCGCTACCAAAAGTGTCAAATCTTCATCGCTACCACCGTAGTCACCACTGACGCAATCATTTGGTCGTTAAGACGGCAACACCACTTTCACCGCATCACAACCACCTCTACAACTATCACGTCCATTTTGTCATCATCACAATTACCACCTAGTTACCACTGCTATTACCACCACCAAGCCACCACAACCAGGACGACGATGCCACTTCCAAAACCAATATGTTCCCGTGGCCACCATCACAATTATCACCAAGATGGCGTTGCCGCCACCACTAAGATGGCGCTGCTATATCCACCAACCTCTACCGCCACATCTATCAGCATTGCGTTGTCACTAACACCACCTCTATCCCCACCTCACTTTAGCCACCACTTTTGTCGTTTTGTTGCTGCAAGTCGCCATCATCACTTGGCCACCACCACCTCTCCAATTTACCACCACTATTATAAGCACCTTTCAGCAGCCACCTGTATAATCATAGGACTAGGGGCCTAAATCTGGAGAGAGAGAGAGAGAGATTTTCCGCATCTTCTACTGATGACTAGCAAGAATGTCCCACCAAGCAAAGACCATTATTATTACTCCATAACCACTACCACTATTGTGCTGCCTCCACCAACAAATTTATCAAATTTTGACCATAAAAAATATAAATTATGAACATATGTTGTTCTGGCCATAAGTTACGGGTTTCTTTAGGAGCATTGGAAGTTGTAGAAGTAGGTTTCCACCGCTTCATAGGCTAAGGCAAGTGTACAAAAGGGGACATTTGTTAGCATGATGCCTCATGACGTGGAATGTTATTTCCTCGTCCTCTGGGCTTAATTCTGGCAAATATTTGTAAACTAAAACAATTTAAGGCACTCACTTTTTGTTTACCAAACATATTAATTTATTTCTTAATTTTAAGAATTCAACAACTTAATTTTTCAGTTCTACAAATCTACCGCTTAATTTTCAATTTTATCAAACAGACTCTAATATTAACCAAAAAAAGGTATTGCCAACTTGTAGGCTTGTCAATTGATTAGATTAGAATCATGTGCGGTAGAATAAAAAATCCAATTAGTTAGCAAATATCTGGATCAAATTAAGATGAGATTCTTCATCAGACAATGACCCTACTAATCAATATTCGTACGTGCAGGGGTGGAATCAGGAATTTTTTTAGGGGGTGCAAAATTTATATCGAATTCACCAAAAAAATTTATTAAAAACATAGTGTACTTAAAAAGTATTATTAAGTTTCACGAGAGTCATTAAAAACTCTTTACAAGTACAACACAAAAAAAAAGGAAAATACAAATTATACTTTACAAACAAAATTACTAAATTACTATTTGATGAGGTCCTAAAGATTGGTAACGCTTGATAATAGCCTCGTTTCTAATAGTTTTGAAGACATTTTTCTTAATGTAGCAAATCAAACTATCATTTATCCATTTCAAAGCAAATTATGAATTAAAAAAAGTAATTAGCCAACTAAGAATTAGCAAAGCAAATTAACCAAATAATTAAGGTGTTCCAATTCAACTAAGTCACCAATAATTTCTGCAATATAATCAAGGCATACTCTTCTTACAACTAATTAAGAATTGGCAAGCAAATTAACCAAACATATTTTTTAAATCTCTATATAATCACTGAAATTAAACTAAAATTTAAGAACTTCTTTTAAATCTCTATATAATCACTGAAATTAAGCTAAAATTAAATTAACCAAACTTATATTCTAAGCCTCTATATAATCACTGAAATTAAACTAAAATTAACATATATAATCATTGAAATTAAATTAAAATTAACATATTAAACTAAAATTAAACTATTATCTCACAGAGTCACAAAGTCACGGTAGAATTCGAAGAGCCTCCTCGCCTGAGCCTTCTTTCGTCTTTGTACCAAAGATGCTATTTTGATAAGGAGAAAGAACACTATCAAAGTCGGTCACGGTCAGCGTCAGTTCGGCAGTTTCAGATCTAGTCGGAGTTTCAACCGTCAGAGTGAGTCACCGTCGTCATGAAGTTTCAAATCTGGTCGGCGTCACGGCATCGCGGTGAGTCGGTGGTCGGTGCTCACTGCTCGATGAGGTCGATAAGTCACCTTCGCCACTCGACAGGTCGTTGCGGTGAGTCGGTGGCCGTTGTCAAGCCGTCAATGATCACAGCCTAAGCTCAGTCCTCACCGGCGGTCACAAAGAGGGGGAGAGAGAGAGAGGTGTGTGACTGCTGACTGGTGTGGGGTCTTGGTGCAATTCCCCCAAAAAAAATCAAAAGTTCATGGGGTGCTTCAACACCCCCCCTGGTTACCACATAGTTCTGCCCCTGAGTACGTGTCAAAATCGAAACAGAAAAAAATAGTCGGCAAAGTTTGGTTAATCTGAACTCAAATAAAGGTATTCGACAAATTCAAAAAATCTTAGTAGTACAGAAGTTAGATTTATTAACTTACTCCAATTTGAGATATATCTTGACTATAAGACTAAATAAAAAACATAAGAAAAGTATACATATATTTAAGTATTTTACAAGTGTAATAATCTTATGATTATCTTATTTGAAGTGGAGTCATACGATTTTCTTTATTGTATTTGCTTAAAACGGATTACAGCCTGTTTGCGATTGTTACTAAAAAAAAATCAACTTAAAATCAGCTTTCAATATTAATTTAATCTACTTTAAGCGGAATCCACTTGTTGTTGGCAAAAGTAGTTGTAAACTAACTTAAAGTTACAAATAGTGTTTGGATAAAAAAAATATTTAAATCAGCGCTAGTATGGTAAAATGACCATAGAATACGCTTAATAAATAACTTTCTAATATCCATTTAAACATTTATTTGTAAATAACAATAATATATAAATAATTTATCATATATATATATAATATATATATATATATATTTATTTTTTATGTTAAATAAAAAAACCCACCATTTCACATAAGTGCTTAAAGTACGATAACTTTTTCAACTTAGTTAAAATGTATCAAATATCCTTTTATGAGAAATATGAGGATAGTATGGTAAATTAAAAAGTCAAACCTGATTATAAGAAAAATGATTATTTCATAATGATCACTTTCTAGGATAATGAATTTCAACGTTTTAAGGCAAATTATGTCACGCTCCGAAATGGAATCGACTGACAAAGCATATCTTTAGCGAGTCAACCTCAAAAGTAAGCAGGGCATTACTATTATTCTTCAAACATATGAGAAAGTAATAAATTCAAATGTCTCACTCAAGGTAACCTTCTTAATCAGTAGTTTTTTCATACTTTAAACAAAGAAAAAAGTACCTCTCTAGACAAGTTCATACGAATAAAAGATGTTTCATATCCAATCTATTGGTAAGTGCCACTAATATCCAAATCACGCTCCACGGGCAAGAACCTGTCAACTGCCACACCATGGAAAAAGTGCAGACGATAGATGTGTAATTCATGTCACTTATTAGAACCTAACTTGATATGAATACATGATTAGCACATCTATAGTGTATAACATATCCTAAACATGATACAAGCAAACAAATATGTTACTATTACAAGTTGATCAACCATTTGTCCTCGACTATCCCATAACAGTTGAGGATGGATAACTGATCTCAACAATCACAATCATAATTATAAATCAAGCACTACATAGAGTCATAAATTAACATGCACTTATGCGTGGCATATGATCATACGGTGAGTGAGACGAATCATATCACAAATCATACTGGACAATGATGATGTGGGATATACCAGGTATAGCCATCGTTTCCCCAACCATAGTTAACCATGTGTCATACACTCACTCACCTACCATCATTCTCTTTGTGAGGTGTTAGACCAATCATTTAAAGTCTTAGGCGATCAAACAATACCAGGTGCTGGAGCACGTGTTATGAAAGTGGCGCGACGACGAACGTCGCGAAGCAATACTTGGTGTCGGGGGCACTTATCATGAGAATGGCGCAAGGGCACGACGGCGAACGTCGCGGAGCAATACCTGGTACTGGGGGCACGTATCATGAGAATGGCGCACGGGCGTGGCGACGAACGTCGCGGAGCAATTCTTGGTGTCAGGGGCACGTATCATGAGAATGGCGCATGGGCGCGGTGACGAACGTCGTGGAGACAATACCTAGTGCGGGGGCCCGTGTCATGGAAATGGTACACGGGCGTGGCGACAAACGTCGCGAAAACAATACCTTGTGCCGTAGGCATGTGTCATGGAAGTGGCGCATGGGCGAGGCGACGAACGTCGCGGAGCAATACTTAGTGCCGGGGCACATGTTATGGAAGTGGTGCATGGTCGCAGTGACGAACGTCGTGGAACAATACTTGGTGTCGGGGCACATGTCATAAGAATGACGCATGGGCGCGGCGACGAACGTCGCTTAGACGACATACTGGCACGCGTCGGGTGTCCCGAAGATGGGATATGAGCTGAGTGTGCCTGTTATAACAAAATAATGAATGCAACATGTAATAATGACAAAGTTGGGAGTGATGGTATGCGGTCGTTGGCGACAGGTCATTTGACGGTAGCGTGCAACTTTGGGTTACGGGCATCGCCGGAGCGGTGCGCGGTCACGGACGTCGCGAGGTTGATGCACGACGGACGTCGCGAGGTTAGTGTACGAACGTCCGTAAACATCGCGGAGGTGCAAAGACTCGAGAAAACAAGTTCACGTGCGAGGGGAGGCCATAGTCCAAAATTGGAGGAAGGCCAAGGACACCACCCCTAGGGAGGCCGAGGTCGACCCTAGGGGGTGGCCAAGGCCAAAGGCTAACTCCCATGGAGGGAGGCCAAGGCCACTCCCCTCTTCAGTGAACTTCGAGCACGCCGATGGTAGGTGTTTTGATGAGCAATGATGAATCTGGAAGTTGCGTTATAATGAATGTGTAGACGCGAGTCGTATCTATGTGACGATCAAGATGTCAAAATCACGTACAAAGTGTACGAAGCAAAAAAAAGTGCAAAAATGAGTATGCGCGAAGGGGGGAACCACCGGGGGAAAGTGGCCGAGGCCAACCCCTCCTGGAGGCCAAGGCAGACCCCCTAGGTCTGGGGAAAGCCAAGGTCAACCCCCTGGGGTTGGCCAAGGCCAAATGGCCGACTTCTATTTTTGGAGCCCAAGGCTACTTCCCCTTTTGGCCAACTTTGGGCGTGCCGACGGTAGGTGTTTTGATGAGCGATGACAAATCTGGAAGTTGCCTCGTGACGAGCGTGTTGCCAAGAATCTACCCACATGACGAACAAAGCGCCAAAGTCACATAAAGAGCGTATGGAGCGAACAAATTACGAAAGGGACTTTGCAAAAAGTGAAGAAACAGGGGAAGGCTAAGGCCAACCCCCCATAGGAGGCCGAGGCTGACTCCATGGCCTTGGGTGAGGTCGAGGCCGACCCCATGAGGTTGGCCAAGGCCTTTGCCCCTTGACCCCGTTGCTCCGGTTACGCCGTCGGTCAAAATTTTTGGTGAAAAGGTGTTCGGGTGGTCTCGTCGTGACGATCGCGCTCTCGTGGGTCACGCATTAGCGAAATAAATTGTGCCTAAGTCGATCACGAAGCGCTCGAAGTGAGAAAAACATGTGTTTTAGGCACAAGGGCGCTCACCAATTTGATGCGTTGAAGACAAAGACCGTTGAATGTGTCTACGTGTTTGCGGGAAGTGGGACCCCTAGCGGGTCATTGGGTCCGACCAAGATAGGTTGGGAACATGCTCAAAACAGGGCATTTAAAAGGCAAATGATGCGTACTCATAACAATTATAACAGATGCCAAGAAAATTTGATAACAATTCAGAAAAATATATACGAAGACAATTTGATGAGTTGAGTTTCAGATAGAAATCTCTTACATCGGTCCAAGCTAAGTGATGCTACCAATCCTTGATCAATATTTTCTGAATAACCTAGATTGGCAATCCATTTGTCATAAAATAATTCATGTCAAATATGCTATAAACCCTAATATCAACTACCTGCTGCATACCGACTCTATCTAAAATCACGCACTTAAAACGATTATCGCACGCGGCCAACCTAACCAAAAATCCTATACACTCCTTAACGTGTACCGACACTCTAAGATTTATAATAATTTACACTAAAATACCTTTATAGCTTAAAACATTATTAAAAGTCAAAATATGGACTTTCTAAATTTTTGAATATTTTCAAATTTAAAATAATTTTCTTAAATGCAATAAAAATCCATAAATTGCCAAAATTACTTCCAGCTGCAAAATAAGTCCCATAATTTTTATAAAACTTTAAAATATATATAAAAATTATAGAAATTAAAATCCAAAATTTAAAGATATAAAAACTATTTTTAAAATTTTTGTTTTTCTAAAACCAATGTTATATGGAAAATATAGCAAATAAACTCTAAAAATTATCAAATTCAAATTGAGTCATATTTGTACCATAAAGACATTACTGTAATTTTTCTCATAACATTTTCTGGCTTTAAAGGCTCCAAAAGATTTTTTTATATCTCTGAAATTACAGAAAATATAACAAATACATACGTTATCAAAAAATAGTAATCCTAATATTAGCCCAAGAATCTTCCTGTAAAGTTTCATTAATCTACGATAATCGTACGATACTCACCGTCAAGTGGTACAACTGTCCAAGCACAGTGTACACTCTCTTTTCACTGTACAGTACAACCTCTTCTTCCTACTGCCACAGCCCGGATCAACACCCAGCTCACGGTTTTCCCTCTCCCTTTTCTTACAAACAAACTTGTACATGTTTATAACACACACATTATATATACATATACATACACTCACTTCACTACACCTTCACATTTCACTCCCTTCACACATATACATACACTACACGTACACATATACATGCACACAAACACACCCATTACAGACCCACAAACACTCACAAACTCTCACACAACCATGCTTGTTTCCCAGCACTTCCTGGTGCCTCTTCACACCCACTGCCGCATGGCAGTGGGTTTTCCCTCTCCCTCTTTTCTTTTATTCAACACACTACACACACTCATATACATATACAATAAACATCCGTGGCCTGAAAATTTTAGCAACCCATAAACTCACACACAAACACTCACCCACTTGCAAACATTCTCACGACAATCTTTATTTCTGCCCTTTTCACCGTATTCACACAAGCCCATGGTTGTACCTGCAAAATTTTCGCACATGCATTCTTTTGTCCTGCGCTTTGCCCTTCATCCACTCTTTCAAAAGCACAACCAACGCAACCACTTTGTTGCAGCTGCTCCCTTTTCCTTCTCCCCTAATACACATTCTTCTTCAGGTCACACACACACACACAATAACTCACAAACTCACACACATTCAAAATAGGGTCAAATACACGTAGGTACCCTGAAACTACCACAAAGTCTCACTTAAGGGTCTCAAAGTTTAATTTTTACACATAAGGGCCTATAACTCCAAATTTGCAACAAGTAAGGGCATCCGTCTAAATTCCTAACGGTTCAGCCCTTTCCGTCAGGGTCATTTTTGGGAACTCATATTTAATTTTTTTATTGTAAAATCCCTTGAATTTTAGAACCCTAATCTATTAATATGAACCCTAAAATTGGCATTGCTTCACTCATACCAAATTGTTTCACTCATACCAATCCATGGCCTTTTGGAAGTAGATCGGGTATAGCTGGTGGCCTTATTGGCACGGCGGCGAGGGCACTGCCTGTCTCGGTGGTGCTGACATCGGCTGGTGCCACAATCTGGCCGAATAGGAGATCGCCGGTCAGGCGACGGATAGAAGAGGCATCGATCGGATCATGCGGTGGAGCCGCACACAGACCTAGCTGGCGCTGTGCAGGTAGACCGGATTTGATGGCCCACCACTGATTGCCTGCTCCCTGGCGGAGCTGCAGCTTACAGTGACGGTGAGCTCTATCTGGGCCGGCAGCGGTCGCCGTCAGTTGTGTGGACAACGGCGACGCTTTTCCTGTGGTTGCGGTGGCTCGGAACGATGACGTTGATTTGGAAGCTAGTAGGGCGCGACGACGGCGATTAGCGTTATCACTGGTCATGGTGGTGACGGCGCGAGTCCGATGGTGGTGCTGCTGCGTCTTATATTCTCTTTCTCCCTCTTTGTTGAGATGTTGTATCTGCTTCGGCGCTTCGGCCCCTTCATGGCAATGGCCGGTAGTTCACGGCGATGGCCGACAGTTTTGCTTCGACGGCGACTCCGGTGGCGTGTGCGTGGCCTGAGTTTGAGCTAGGGGTCTCCACGGTGCGGTGCTGGTGCCACTGTGAGTTCCCAAAAATGCCCCTGAAGGAAAGGGCTGAACCGTTAGGAATTTAGACGAATGCCCTTACTTGTTGCAAATTTGGAGTTACAAGCCCTTATGTGTAAAAATTAAACTTTGAGACCCTCAAGTGATACTTTGTGGTAGTTTCAGGGTACCTACGTGTATTTGACATTTCAAAATACATAGCGTATACAGTGACCCGTATACCCACAAACCCATTTACGTTCAGCCAAAAACCCCATGATATATATATACATAATTAAGAAACATAAATTTCTAAAGAGTCTTACCGAAATGTTTCGCCGGAAAATCCTTTCAATTTTCCCCTTTTTTCTGTTCTTTCTCTCAAATCTCTCTTGGCCGTTTTTCAGGAGGAGGAGATGAAAAATGACGGCTGCCTCACAAATAAAATCTATATATAAAACCCTAAATTGAACAACTACCAAAAAGCGCTTAAACTTCCGTTAGTCATTTTAAATCGTACCCGCTACTTTCTCTTATTATAAATAGGTCCAAATTAACTTATTTGCTATAGCTTATATGTTAGAAAAATTTTAATAGGCTTGTTAAATAACCCCGCAATATTAAGTGTCATTAAAAGATTTTCCATAAGATTTGGTCACGCTAATCGTTACTAAGCATTTCAATTAATATCACTTAAAACTGTTAACGTTAAATCGTAACATATGGTTTCTAAAATTTACTTTGTCGCTAAGGGTCATAAATTATAACACTCAGCTCCACTAATCTCTAACATTTCCTTTAAAACAAATATCGCTAAAGTTGACAAAAATATTGCTCACCAAATTTTTCGCTAAAGGTCTACAAAAAAAATAATACTCGGTTTTTTTTCTTTTACCGTAAAACCAACCTCAGATTTTGGGGTATTACACTTACAACCTTCATCCGATGTCTGATTGAGTTGATTTAAATTGCGTTGGACTTAACTCATGGAGCTTTTTGATTTGACTATACTCGAGCAAATATTTATAAAATTCAATAATTTACCATTTTACCATTAGTTAACGGTTAAAGGTTAATACCTATTTAAGTATGCTTGACCGTGAAAATTACAAAACAAGTTTTATTTTTTTTGACAACGGATGTAACACAAATATATACTTTCATTAAAATTTAAATATGTTTGAAGTTAATAAAAGTATTAGAAGTTAATTAAAATTAGGACCTCATAGATTAAAGCTCTTAATATTTTTTTGTCAAATACCCCCATACCTGATTTAATCTAGATTAAATCAGGTATGATCATTCTAAAATCAATCTCAAACACCCCCTCAGACTCGGATCAGATTCAAATGAAAATCTATCCAATGGCCCTAATTTTTAGGACACTTGAGTTTTGAAAGAGTACACTTTCCGAATGTTCTCCATGACTATACGTCTTAGCTAAAACTTCTATTTGTATACATGGATTAATATAATTTTAATCCAGTAAACTATATTTGCTCTATTAGTATCTTTCGAACTACTATTTTGGTTGAAATATCCTCAAACTATATACTTCTTATATTTTGATCTTTGTGACATTTTCCATTAAAGTATTGGGGTTAATCTTACCATTAAAATTATTTCTTCTTCATCCCATTTTCTTAACCTATTTTCTCTATTCCCTGGGTCGGAATCCCACTAAGGCCAACACCACAGTGCCGACCAATCTGTCTTTTTATGTGATGACGGGTGAGTCGTTGAAGGAAGTGAGCAAGACGCTAAAAGAAGAGGGCCTGGGCCCTAATTGAAGAGACCCAAATTCGGAGATGGTGCGCTATCGACGACGGATCGGTTTGGTCTGAAGCCAGATTTGTCGGAGTCATGCATAAGAGCATTCGCGCTATCGTCGTGTATTTCAATGCTATACGGTTTTAGGCGCTAGTATTTTTCATGGAGAAGGGTTTGGTAAAGAGGAGGATGGGAACAACTATTGAATGTTATGATCAACCTTTGAATAGAAGGTTGACTGGATGACTCAAATCAAGTGTAAGCTTGAGCGGCGATGGAGAAAGTGGCAAAGGAGTGGAAAATTTGTACGGAGGTGTTGGTGCCTCGTAAGAATTTTAATGACGGGATTACCCTATTATAGGCCTGGCAAAAAATGGCCCGGACCCTCGGGTCGATCCGTACTCGGCCAAAAAATCTGGGTACGGGTAGGTGTTTTGAAGACCCGCTGAAAACAGACCCGTACCCAAACCGACCCGTATTTTTCGGGTAATTCCGGGTCGGATACCGGTTACCCGGGCTGCCCGTTTTTCTCCCTATAAAAGTGCTAGGGTTTTCTGTTTTAGTCACCAAGTCATTCTTCTCTCATCCTTTCCATCAGCCGCCGCTCCTTCCTCTCCCTTTCTCTCTCTGTCGATCTCGAATTGCTCTACGGCACGATGCTGCCCTCTCGCCCACCTGTCAGATCCATCGACGACAGCTATCCACATCAACTCGATGGCCAGCATCGTCCCTCTCACGCTCAGCCACGAGGTCCGCCACAGCTCTGTCTGTCTTCGATAAGATCTGCATCGACTACGCTTATCGCTCCTCACCACTGCCTCCGTCGCCTCGCCACGACCAGATCTGCTTGTATTTTTTCAATTAAATCTTATGTACGTACCACCGCCTCCGTCGCCTAGCCACCGCCAGATCTGCTTGTATTCTTTGTATTTAATCTTTTGTATGTATTTAAGTATTGTAGCCTTGTAGGTGATTTTTTTTTTCAGATCTGTTTGTATTGTTATTTTGTATTACGAGTTAATATTTTTTGCAGATCTGTAGGTGATTTTTCTGGTATTTGTGTTAAGTTAGTTGGCCTATTGTATATTTGTGGTTGGAGACTTGGAGTTGAGATGATGGGTTTGGATTTGAGAATTGAATTTGAGATGATCAGATAATTGTAGAAATTAATCCAGTGAATATTGTTTCATTTAATAAAAAAATCAAAAATTAATAATTTACCCGCGGGTAATACCCGCCCCGCCAGGGTAGGGTACGGGTTTTAAAAAACTCTATCCGGAAAAAATCGGGTAATTTTTACCCGAACCGATTTTATCCGTACCCGGTCGAATTTTACTCGTACCCGACGGGTTTACCCGTTTACCAGGTCTACTCTATTATTTTAACAAAAGGTCTAATAAAGGGACCAATGTAGAAATAGAGCATACATCATGAATTATTGTAACAGAAGTAATAGTTCGAGGATCAATTTAAAAGTACGAAAGCAATCTGAGAGAGATTGAAGTCACATCAACCTATTTACATCGATACTACAAAAAATGAGAAAAAAATTTCTCGTGTAACATCTATTGATATTACACTGAAACTCATTAAGCTGCTGACTGTATCCATTTTGAGGACAAAGTTCTAAAATATCGTTGCCCACTCTCCACATATTCATTTACCGTAGAGACTCTTTCACTCTCTGCACTTACGTAACTACAATTATCCCTCATCAAACTATTGTCCTCGCATCCTCCATTTCTATTGCAAAATGAAAATCGACAACTAACGAGCTCCAATTTGCATTCTCGGTAATGCTTTCATTAACTTTGCGATAGTGATATGTTTTTTTTTCTCTTTTTTCATTTCTTGTATGTATCTCTTCGAACCCGTTTGACAGGTTTTTTTTTTCATTTTTGTAAACTGAAAAAAATAAACGCGTTTGGCGACCAGTTTTCAATTTTTTTTCTTAAGTTTAAAAAATCAGTTTTTAAACCAAGGCTATTTTTGAAAACTTCAAAAATGAGTTGCGATTTTTATTTTGAGACTACCACCCTCCCACCGCTGGCAGCCACTGCCCACCGCTGGCGATTGTCGGCGGCCCGCAACCACCGCTGGTGCCATCGCCGGTGACCACCGCAGGTGGCCAGCAGCCACCGCCGGTGGCCGGCCACCACCACCATCGACCACCTCCTCGCCCCACCACCGCCACCAAAGAAAAAACTCAAAATAAAAACTGAATAATCAAACACAAAAAAAAACCCGGGTTATTAAACACCCACTTGTTTTTGTAAATATATATATATATATATATATATATATATATATATATTTGATTTTTTTTTGAAAACTGAAAACCAAAACTGAAATTGTTGTCGGGAGCCTTCATTTTCCCTTCTACATTTTCCCTTTCTCTTCTTTTCCAACTCTTTGCATTTCCCTATTTCATTTCCCCTTCTCTTTATTTCCAATTATCTGGAAGGTGATTGTTGATGAGACATCACCAAAATAGGATTTTACAATGCAGCAGATTGAAAACAACTATAGACACCTACACAGAAATTGCCAAATACAGAAAAAACATAATGTTAGTGCAAAGGTTAAATATTTTTTTATGTTCGAGCGTTTGCCAATAAATTTTGTGTTGGAACTATTTTTTCAATTCAAATAGACTCTCTTTGGTTTCGTACTGATATAGCTAAAAATATCTCTCCAATTTACGGACGACACGTGGCAGTTATGACACGTAACCCATACTGCCTCATTACTGATATGACATTTACCGTATCAATCATCGGGCAGAATCCTAAAGAGGCTCTGACTCTATCAGTTCAGATTGACATGAGATCCTCTATGATCCTAATTAGATTCTGATTAGAGTTGGTCAAAGCCCAGTCCTACCAGAACTCCTCCTTCTACCACTATATAAAGGGGTCAAGCCCCTCAGGTAAAGACAAGTTCACACACATATACATTGTGTCTTTATTGCTTTTCAGAGTTCTACATTGTTAGCCATCTCTGACTTAAGCATCGGAGTTTTCCTCGCCGGAACCCCACCCGGCGGTCACTCCGTGTTCTCTTTTGTAGGCCTGATTTCTGGTGTGGTTCCCGATCCAGTTTTTAGCTGTAACACGTACTATTAAATATTTTTTCACAAAATTGATCGTCACATTTGTATGCGCATCCCGTGTGCACTGCAACTCGTTAAGTTATAATGCTGATCATCATCTTAAACAAGAGTAGCAGGATGTACTGTAAGGAGCAGATTTAAGGAAAGGCTACGCCGCAGTTGCATAGAAGCAAATCCTTCCCAGTCAAACACCCTGACGTAAGTTTACAAAATGTCCAGCCAGCAGCTGCCACGTGCCGTCCAGACACTTGATTCCGGACTTCGAAACTCATTATAATCCAAGGTTTAATAAAACCACTTGGCGCCCGCTAGAATCAGAAAGAAAATTTCAGACAAGCATCCTAGAAAGTGCTGAAGAGTGAAGTCTCAGGTAGTCAAAGCTTGTTTGTAAGAAAGGCCTCTTAATCTTGTAAGACTCTCTCAGTTTTTCTACTCTCCTCCCTTCTCTCTCCTTCGCAAGATTTTCTTGGGTTTCCGTGTTAGTATTAGGTTTAATTACTGTCTCTTAACTATTTGGATTACAGGTTCCCGAGTTCGTAAAATGTGAGTGATTCGAAGCAACAAAGGTAAATTTCAGTCATAATGTTTTTGTTTTACTTGCTTTTATGCATGAAATTGCATTTTCCTACTAAACAAATGGCAAGTTTAGGCAGTTTCGGTCGACATGGCGAAATACTTTTGAGCTTTTTATGGTGTGGACGGTGTCGTATCGTACTCTTATCCTCCCTCTTTTCCATAATGTTTGCACCCGTTTCCATAATGTTTCCTCTAGTCGTCGTTCTTGCACTAGCTTAACTTGTCAAATAACCGTCTAGTGGACTTGTAATTTTGTATTTGAGTATAATTCAATGTATAGATGTTCTAATTATATCCTAAAGAGTTTGTAAAAAGTTAGATGGAACAACTATTTGATACCGAGCGAGTGTGATGGAGGACGTTTAACTAACACAAGTCTGAAAGTAGAAAATGACAAGAAAAAGGAATTTGTACCTGGATCTTTAAGTGTGGTTTTGGTGTTTGGATGAAATTCCTATCTGCAATAATGTTAGTAAGGCTAGTGATTCACCGAGTTGATGTGGACTTATGTTTACAATGTTTGACGGGTATCAATTTCTCTGTGACTAGGAAAATGGTCTTTTACTTTCTGGAAAGGGCGGATTTTTTGTAGAATTCATCCGATTGAGTCTTGGAGGATTTCGTGCTGGATTGATCCGTGGATGATTTTGTTAGGAACGCTAAATGGTTCTCTTGTATTTGGGACAAGTTACAAACAGTACCTCAAGTACAATGGTGATACTAAGTGCCATTAAAGTGTTCGAAATGGTTGTATATGCTAGACTGCTGCATCCAGTGTGCGTACCTAATTGACACGTGGAGGTGTTAATAAGTAGAAAAGTATGCATGACTGCTTATACTTAGAATGCTGAACTTATATAGCTGTTAACACGTACAAAAGAGCAAGGATGGAGAAAGTTACCCTTCAGTGTCACATGCTACCATTGGTTGATTCCTCTCATGCACTATCCCGCGTGACAAGAAAGACCAATTCAACTAGATTTCAATCTGTCATTTACGTTAACATTTGGAAACTGACACTCTGTTTTGTGGGTTGCAACTTTTAAGCAGCTCCAAGTATATCACTTCAGTTTGCTTTCATCAGAATGGCTTCAGGCGGAATGCTGCCTTCTGCAGTTGGAAAACCTAGTGACACTACAATGTTTGTTGACAAGCTTCCGGAGGAAATCAATGAAATGAAGATCAGAGATGACAAAGCGGAAAAGGTTGCTTTCTCAAGGCTTATCTTTTTCTTTTCTTTTTTCCTTTTGCTGCTTACGTTCTATATGTTTCTCTTGACATGTTTCTATCGAAGGAAATGGAGGCAACAGTAGTGAATGGAAATGGAACTGAAACAGGCCATATCATTGTAACTACTATTGGTGGTAAAAATGGTCAGCCCAAGCAGGTAGTTTATTGATTCAGCAAATTTTTGTTCGACCACTTGCCATTTGGTTTTTAAATGGAAATGCTAGTTCGCAGCTGCATGATGTTAATTCTCTTATGAACTAGGATGCACTTTATTGTCATCCAATGGCCATCATACCTTGTATCGAGGACACTTAGAGAACCTAGAGATTTGCTCTTGAATTATCTTCAGTACCATATTAGAGTCTTAAAAGTAACAAGAGAGAAGGAAAAAAAGAATTCAGACCAAAGGCATGAAGGAGAGGTCTTATATACCAAATGGGTCTGTAAATGAGGTTGGAGATGTTGACCTATCTTCCTCTGGACTCATAAACTTCGATACCTTCGGTAACAAAAAGAAGGAAAAGAGAGAGATGAAGGGTACCTTTTGCTAGTTCGAGCAACTTGGGTTTGGCTTAAAAATTCATTGAAAAAAGGCTCCAAATTTATCAATTATTACACACTAACCCTGAAATAAGTTTTAAATATTGTATTTTGGCCCATACGTGTGGACACTTCTTCAAGAGGTGTCCGACACGGTGTCCGGTAAATAATAAATAAATAAATTAATTCAGACACCACGGAGAAGTGTTGGACACGTGTCCAGAGGTGTCGGTGAGCAGGTGAGGTGTCCAGGTGTCGGCAGGTATGGACACCATTCCTTGATCTATATGAGTTGTTGGTGCTTCTTAGATGTCGATTCATTTAGTGTGCCAGCCACTTTTGCTTTTTTCTCTACTTTTTCTTGTGACTCTTATCAGAGGCACCCCGCTTTTTTTCATTTTTAATTTGCAGTGCTTCTAGAAATACCGGGCAATAATGATGCTTGCAAGGTCTCCAATGGCATTATGCCCTTTTTCATGATACTACATGTAGAGTCCTTCAGTTTCTCGAAGGCACTGATCTAGGCTCCTTCTTCACACTTTTCTTTGGTGAAAAAATGTGGTAGAGGATGACAGAATTTTACTGCGGATGAGCAAATGACGATCCATTAGACTCGACCTGCTTTGGTACCATGACAGAATTTTCAAAGTAAACAGTGGAAGCAATAGATATTCATAGATGATAGTATGTTACACCATGATATATGTGGAGAGAGGAGGACTCTCCTTGGAGGCCTAATCCAAGTCATTATACAGCGACCCTGTTTATGCTTGTCAGAGATAATTCTAGACCCTCCCACAAATTGCCTTCCTAGAATATGTAGGCTCTTAACTTCCTAAGTGCATAGTACTATATTATTCGTTCTAGGACACAGAGAAAGCGTAGATACACTACTCTTGCGAATTATCTTCTAGATTTGCAAATTTACTTTACAACATTTTACAAGTTTACGGGCTTTCAAGCTAATCCTATACTTGTTTAGGAGGCCATAGTGGATGCTATCCTAGTAAGAAGATTCTTCGTTGAGTGCAGCTCCCTCCATTTGCGTACCCTTAACTCCCGTAGCATCACATAAACATCTCGATTGGCAACAATGGACTTGAAATATATTTAAATGAGACCATATTAACCTCGGGAAGTCCTTTTTGGTACAAAAGGTTTCAATATTTATAGAGGTCTGCAACTTTTCTTTCCGGTTATCAAAACTGGTTCTATTTGTTCAAGAAACACTTGCGACCATGTTACGGGCAAAGGTAAAATATTCAGGCACAAATGCAATGACCACATAAAACTTCTGTCGTTCATTCTGTGTATACACTTAAATGCTTCATGGCAACATACCGCCATGAGATTGAACATGTAACTCGTGTATTGAACAGATAACTAAGTATGTGCGTCATAAAACAAATGTCAAATAGTTGTCCTTTTGTTAGTTGTTTAGTCTCATGCGACATCATTCTGTCCAAGTTCTAATAGACGCCTTTAGTGTAACTTGCAAGTGATTATCCATTATTAGTTTCACTTGATGAACTTTACAATTTCATCAAATAAATATGCAACTTCTAATATGTTTCTTATATCTTTGATTTGTCCTGCAGACCATAAGTTATATGGCAGAGCGCGTTGTTGGTCAAGGTTCATTTGGGATTGTGTTTCAGGTAATAAATACTTGGAATATATCTGCTGAACCATAATTATTGGCAATGGATGATATAATAGCCTTTTCAACATAGATAATATAATGTTTTGATTTTGACTATCCTTTTGCACAGGCCAAGTGCTTAGAAAGTGGAGAAACTGTTGCAATCAAGAAGGTCTTGCAGGATAAGAGATATAAGAACCGTGAATTACAAACAATGCGTCTTCTTGATCACCCCAATGTTGTTTCACTCAAACACTGTTTTTTCTCTACTACGGATAAGGATGAGCTTTATCTTAATTTGGTTCTTGAGTATGTACCAGAGACAGTCTATCGTGTAGCAAGACACTACAGCAAGGCAAATCAGCGAATGCCTATGATATATGTCAAACTTTACACATACCAGGTCAGCATGTTGAAGTTAATGAGTGAGTTCAAGTACCTTATAATTGATCTAGTTGAAGTAACATGATGATCAAGCTCGTTGGAATCCACAAAATTTGGGATTACGCTTCTGAGGAGTGCTATTCGACCACCAATGTTTTGGCACATCATGGTTGATGCATCTTAAAAAGTGCCTTAAGCATTTCAAAGCATTTGACTCACACTTTGCCACCTCATTTGGGAGTAAAAACATGACATACAAACTTGGGAAGAGCTATATTACTTTTCTCTCTAGATGAGGATCAGTAGCATAAGCATTTCTGACCCATATTCTAGTAGCAACCCCTCATTTCAGTTTCAAGCACTTATCCATATGGAGCCTTATACTTCTAATAGGAGAGCTATTTTAAATGTTACCATCGGTGACCATGTGTATTTTAAAGGCCAGAGTTTTAGAGGATTTCTAAATTCTGCTATAAGAAGTGAATTAAACTATAAAACAGCCTTCCTGTACTACTTTTGCATTTCAAGTTCTTCTGCAGTATAATAGACTAGGCTGCGAGGAAGTGGATATTTTTGTTTACTTGATTTACAACCACTAATTATTGTGTTCTTTTGTAAATTTTGTGACTTTCATTGTGTTTTGGCAGATTTTTAGGGCTTTGGCTTACATCCATGGGATAGGAGTGTGCCACAGGGACATTAAACCGCAAAATCTACTGGTTTGTTTCTAAAGCTTAGCTATCTTCTCTTGTAACAATAAGATGCCATTGACCGATGCAATCTCCTTGATGCAGGTTAATCCCCATACCCATCAGCTCAAACTCTGTGATTTTGGGAGTGCAAAAGCTCTGGTATAGTCTCTGCTAGCATACATTATCTCATAGGAGATGGTAATCATATTAATAAGTCACAGGACCTTTGTGCATTAGTGGCGCCGTTGGACCTATAAGGACTACTCATTCAAGGATTTGTATGACCTTATTGTCCATTTCATGTTATTATCAGTGTGTGAAGCAAGTCTGTACAATTTATTATCGGGTCTAGCATCAAGCTAGTTTTTAATGTGGCTTATTGAGAAAGTCCGATAAGAGACTGGTTGGAATTTGTCGTGGTCGTTTTCTGTTTTATTGCCAGTGTCATTTAATTGTTGCTACTAATGAATCCATCAGCTGTGACATTTTTTGCTTTAATTTTGTACAACGCGTAAAATTTGTTACCATCTGCAACAGATTAAAGGCGAGCCAAATATTTCATATATTTGTTCTCGCTATTATCGTGCACCTGAACTCATATTTGGGGCAACTGAATACACAACTGCAATTGACATATGGTCCGTGGGTTGTGTCCTTGCTGAACTGCTTCTTGGACAGGTTCATCGTAAAACCATCATATTTCTTTCTTTTACTTGGCTACGTGAACATTTTTTGGTAACGATGGTTATGTTTCTTACATCTTTCTTTTGGTCTAATCAACTTTGGTAGCCTCTCTTTCCCGGTGAAAGTGGAGTTGATCAACTTGTCGAAATAATCAAGGTAAGCTACCTGGGTCTTGTGCATGAGTAAGAATAGATCTCTTGGATGAACCAGCACTAGTTATTTCGTGGAAGTAGAGCTAAATATTTCTTTGCTGTAGGTGCTTGGGACTCCTACTCGTGAGGAAATCAAATGTATGAACCCAAACTATACAGAGTTCAAGTTCCCTCAGATCAAGGCGCACCCTTGGCATAAGGTGAATACCCTGGGTTTTCCATGCTGACCATGTTAGAGGGCACTTGTTATCGACATGGACAGTTGACATGTAATATTCTTCTGGACAGATTTTTCACAAGCGCATGCCCCCAGAAGCTGTAGATCTAGTATCAAGGCTACTTCAGTACTCCCCATACTTGAGATGCACTGCTGTGAGTATATCAACAACCTTTCAGATGATGCAATAATGTTCCCCGTTAATCCGCCACATATGAAGAAGCTCAGATTGAAAGACTTTATTTTTCACTCTTAGTATGCTGCTTGTCTCCTATTTCTCATTTTGTTGAATTATAACTGGTGTTGCTTTGGCAGTTAGAGGCCTGTATCCACCCATTTTTCGAAGAAATTCGTGATCCTAATACTCGTCTCCCCAACGGCCGTCCTTTGCCACCGCTCTTCAACTTCAAACCTCAAGGTTAAGTATTACCTATCATTTATATTTGTTCGCTTTGTGAATTTTTGCATGTGATACATAGGTTGATAAGTTGCGCTTTCATGTAACATTATTGCATTACAGAACTGAAAGGTGCATCTCTGGAACTCCTATCAAAATTGATACCGGAACATGCTCGGAAGCAGTGCCCCTTCCTCACTTTCTAGGCTGTAAAATCAATGTTGATATCTATGGACTGACTTGTGCTGAACCCCGTTACCCTGTTTGTCTTCTTGATTGACTAAAGAACCCGGCGTGTTTGTCTTCCTGATTGACAGAACTTGGGAATGCCTTGTTTGTTTGTTTGTTGTATCGGGCTTTCCCTGAATCTGCCTCTTTAACGAACATTAGTTGTTGTCTACGAACTAGTAATGCAATGTTCAGCAGTTCTGTAATCCTGTCGGCCAGATTTCCAGTCACTTCGATGCAGTTTTGGTGTGCCAGTTCTGTTTTAGTTCGTAGTTAATAAACTTCATCTCACCAGGGTTTACTGATATGCATTTTCAATTGTAGTCACGCTCCACCCAGGAACCTCGCTCTTGAGTCTCGCACCCGCTCCCATTCCGACCCCAAAACCCGCTACAGTAGTGATGCTTTTGTTCCTAAACTTCAAACTCCCTCCCGCCCCATCTGTGCAAATAAGATGCATATTTCAAGGTTTGCTATTTGAATTAAGCAACGTTTCCTTAGCATTAGAGATGCAAGTGTGTAGGGACTACGCGTAGATGGATGCGAGTAAAGTGAAGGAAATGCTACCTCATCACCCTTGTACATTTACTCTCCATTTACTCAACGTTTAATTGTAACAAGATTATTTTTAACGTGGTGCCGTAAAAAGTACGATGAAAGGATTACGGAAGAAACTAAAAGATTTTTTTTTTATTCTCACTATATTCTATCGTTATTCTATTATTATCATTATAACGGATTTTTTTTTTATTTTTATTCTTATTTTTTTGATAATCTACACCGTATTAATTGGACCCTCTTTTCGATAGTGACAACTTTATCTTCAAACATGTCAGAGAGAAGAGCTTACAGAACTTGTCATACTCGCTCTCCCGTACATTTTCTTTTTCTTTTTTGGTACAGTCTCACGTCATCTTTGTCATTATCCCATGCTAGGAATACCTATTGTTCTGTCTTGGTACTGTTCTGTATGCTAAGAATACCTATTGTTCTGTCTTGGTACATTTCTTCACACTTTAGTGTCTGGCAGAGGTTCATTTGCCAATAGCAAAATTTTCTGAGTGTGAAATTGCATAGAAAGCTGCAAAAATATATTTTAACTGAAGTTTTCACCAACTTATTAACGTGATCACAATTAATAAAAACACGCTATTCAAAATGTTACTACTTTTTAACCTTTTTTTACGGCTGGGACTCTTCATTCAAGACTTTTTGGAAAAGTGAAGCACAGCACGTAAATGCAAGCCGTGTTAATATTATTAATATTATTATTATTTCATTATTATTATTATTTATAAAAAAGGAACATATTTTGCAAGCCTATGGGAACAAAAGAATGATGATGCGTTCAAGCTCTACCTGTGATGACTTCAGATCTATATCTCAACATTCTCTTTATGTGGTGGGTTTTGGGCAGGGGATTGACTATTTGACATATCCAGACTTTTCTCTCTACATACATGCCGTTTAGCTCAGTTCATATTTTCAGAAAAATAAAAAAAATAAATCATCTGTACCAGCACTGGGGATGATTTTATGACCACCTGATGATGGCGATGTTTTATGTTGAGTGGATACGATTTCGATGATCATAGCGTCAAACCTTGCATCTTCAACCTAGACATAGAAAAAGAAAAAGTTGAGAGTATAGAACTTGTCGTACTCATTCTTGTCTCTCGTGAATAATGTTATTCTTTTTAATTTTTTTTACTTTACAATCCTAATCTTGTAGGTAGCACATTGTAAACTACTACTTGTATAAAAGAATACTAGAATTTACTATATTAAAGTAAATTAATTGTTAATAAAAATGCAAAAGAGTAATGTTATTCCTTTTGCAACAAAGTCCTGTCAATCTACCCTACACAAACACACGGACACACACTAAAGCCAAAAAAACAAGGACAAATTTTACAAAGAACCCATTTATTATCCCTACAGAACTAACTGGGATTAAAAGTAAACCCTCTAAGTACATGTTATTGTTTTGTCCCTACGTGCGTGAAAAAATATTGAATGGTCTAGAACCGTTTAGGATCACTAAACTTCTGTCTCTCTTAACCACTCATTCTATCGCATCGGCCTTCTTGATTCAATGATCTTAATTAATCGAAATCAATGATTTAGGACTATACAATATTTACTTGAAAGCACGAGAGCTCGTTGCTCGATGCTTAGCTAGATTCCACTACAATTGAGTTAATGATAGTGCCAACTTTATCTTCAACCATGACAAGAAAGGAAAGAAAGAAGTTGTACACGTGTGAGTATAGAACTTGTCCTTGCTCACTTTGTCTATTATCAACAATCAACAATAATAATGTTATTACTCCTCTTGAATTTTTGATAGTTTTTAATGTGTCACATTTTAAACCAGATACTATTTAAGATTCAAATTAGACAGAAATTCATAAATGCCAGAAATAATTGAAAAGAAATAAACAATTCATCAGGAGACATAGTACAAATTAAAATCTTACGTGGCGCGAGTAAAAATTAGACCTTACAGTTACAGCCATGGCGCGTTTTATTTTAACTGCCACCCTTGTACGGCACAGATTCCTTCACAATTACATAGTGTGATGGACGATGGTGAGTCTCGTCGGCCGGAGCTTCACTGTTCAATTTAATAATGGGCGGCCTTATTTACTCTACAGTAAACTCTCCCTCTCTCTCTCTCTCTCTCTCTCTCTCTATGTATGTATATATATACGTGTATCATAAATGTAGGCACATCTTTACGTGTACCATCTTGCATGTTGGTTTTCCTTTTTACCTTGGGGATTCTATAATTTGCCATGTTTTCTGACGTTTTTTGCAGGTTGCTCTTTCATGTGTATGCTTCTTTATTTCAGGAAGGGAGTACATTTGCTCTGTGCTGGACATAGCTTGAGTAAATTGTACTATTCACAAGTTAATTAGCAGGTAAGTTGCACTTGATTTAGTTGATCATTTGATTTATTAGCCTTCTCTTTGATATCCAAGGTTGTGGTATTGGTAATGTAGCTGGGGTCAGCGTGGATGGAAGCTAGTCAGTGTTACGGTTACTTTAAGAGATTTAGGGAGTGGTTTGTTCTGTTTTTTTTCTGGGTTTCAGATTTTATCTGCATCCCTGTTGAAGACTGAACATTGTTTGTTGCTGAACTTTTCCAGTTGTCTAGGTTTTCTTTTTCTTTTTCATACGCAGAGATTTGAAAGACCCATTTATGAGTTTAGCATTATTTGTACGATGATGATGCTCAAAACTAGAAATCCTGATTGTGCTTTTGTCAAGAAAAGGCCTAGATGACAAAGTTCAGCTCCTCTATGGGGAACTCATTTTTTCTTTTTCTATCATGTTGTGTGCTAATTTCCGGCGATTGAACAAGAGGTAACAACACATATATACACGGTCGATTTTCCCAAATGTTTGGTAAAGCGGGACCACTTGCATTACTGTTCAAATCGGTACAATCTCGAGAGTTTTAAGCTCTAGAATTTACTGATTTGTCACTTCTTGGATGAGGGGGTTTCACATGGCCAAATGGCATGCGAATCTGTTGTTGGTCTCCTCATTTTCAAGCTTTCTGTTGACATGGTGGAATTAAGGAATTTCGATCTCAGAGCAGTGAGAGGAACTCTATGCAATGGAATTTGTTTATCTAGAGGAGCTGGATATCAGTTGACGACCATTGTCTTCTATATTCCTGATCACTAAATTCTGTATTGGCCTCATTAATGTGGTACTTTACTGCATTTCCTCTTTACATGACCAGCTTGGGAACCCTCGGTGGCGGCAAAGTAGCGATCACTAAGCAATGGTACTTTCTTCCTCTCTGACACAATTTAAATCTTCCCCTAGCTGATGTTTCGTAAAACGATGTGATGTCCAAAGTAAACTTGTCAATGACCAGAAAAAGGAAATAATTGTTATCATCACTGGTTTTGGTTATCGTATTTGTGATTTCACTTTCTGTTTATTATCTTTGCTTCGCACGCAGTACACAGACACAGTGTGTTGAAATACATCTGTGGGCTCTGCTATCATCTTCTCTGTGTACCATGTGTATGTACAGATTCGACCGTACACTTGTTCATTCCATGCGCTTTGATATACTTAGGACGAGAATGCTTCTGGTGAAGAAAGTGATAAAATTGATTGGGATACCGAAGATGAAGAAGAAATTCAGAACATTCCCGTATCTTCTTGTTCAAGTTTGACAATTTCCAGCAGAGATGCTATTACTGGCACCAAAATTCAGGATGCACCCGTATCTTCTTGTTCAAGTTTAACACTATGCGGTGGAGAAACTATTGCAGGCAATGGGGAGGTAAATTTATCTGCTTAATGAGAAGCTACTGTTGTCCCCTTTTTTGGCTCGGCCCCAAAATTAATGATTAGTCGAGAAGAAAAGTAATTCTTTACTTTTGCTTTTGTCCATCAAGTTATCACTTATCAGTTTCTTTTGCACTGGGCTAAGACGCATATCACTGATGGGCGATGGCGGCCAATTACTTTAAAACAATACATCCAAATTGCACCTAAATCAATCTCTCTGATGTTGTATGCTACTTAATGGAACTTTATTTGAATAGATTGCATCCCTACCAGTAGAAGAAAGTTATCTGGTTTTAAAGATCTCATTGGATTTGCATGATTTTCTTTTATAAGCTATCTTAGGAACTAGAGCTCATGGTAAGCTGGTATTGAAACAGCTTAGTCCTGAAAGAAATTGGCCCTACCAGAATACTACACTTGACAGACCAATCTAAGTGACTGGAAAAAGTTGCCTATAAGCTCTTCAATCGACCTTAATAGCTATCTGTGTATTATACATCAAGTGGCTTTCGTGTTTATCGAGTTCACCCCTTAATATAATTTTTACTTTTACGTGTAACTAGTTTTACTCCTTTCTTCCTTTTTTCTTTTCTTTCCTGCAATTCTTCCCTTTCCTTTTGTGTTTCAAATTTGCTTAATCCGTTACCTGAACTTACTAGTAACTCAAACTTTTTCATCTCAAGGCAAGCTCATCAAGAGGTTCTTCATACTCCAAATTGATTCATCATTTTGTTGGAATGGGGTTTCCTGAAAATTTGGTTGTAAAAGCAGTAGACGAAAATGGTAACTGCATTGTTATCTTTTTTAATACGATAATTTCAATCTTGAACTCTTCATTTATAAATTCTATCTTTATAAATATGCAGAGGAAAGCAATACAGAATCAATACTGGAAACTATCCTCGCATACACGGTGAGTAAAATCTGCTGATGGTTGGACACAGCCAGCCCTAGCTTTTCCTTTGATTCTGAGGCGATTCTCATTGATGTTCTCAATGTATTTGTTATTTATTTTTGTGAAAACAAAGGCCAACTGGGAAATACTATGTCATTTAGATATTACACAGAAACTTTTGTCTTTATCGATGCCTGTCACTGACTCTTCTGTCGTAGACAAACACGCATATGTATACACATAACTGGACATTCACACCTACCCATGGGGCACAAGGTTTATTTTCATATTTTCTCTGAGAAAACTTTGGTTCATATGTTACGTACATACTACATCGCCTTGACCATGTCTGGTTGTGGTGATCATTCATTGTTGGAAGAGCTAACTGACTGGCATTTCCTGGTAATGTACAAATTAAGCAGCATCGCCAGACAGCAACAAGACACTCTTGGTGGAACACCTTTATTCTATTTGCCTTACACACAGAGAGAAGCACACGAGCCCATATTACATTTTTGTGACAATTAACTTATTATGCAAGAAATCCCGAAGTTTGTCACAAGATTCCTGAATCTTTTACGAAATTCTCATTACAAACGGCACCCAGATTACAAGTTTCTAACAAACTGTGGGTGGTCTTGAATGTCAAATAGAACACCCGTTAAATCTGCAAAATAATAGCCAAATTTAAAATTCAATTTCATGTGTAAAGGCCAATGAATGATATGTAAGGTGTCTAACTGGTCCAGTTTGCAAGCAGTTTGCCCGTGGTTCACATGGTTCACCTTGATTCAGTTGGGCTCTATTGCATTTTCTGATATTTAAACAAACCTGCTGACTTTCAGATGTTGAGGTTTGTAGTGATAACTATACCCAGAACACTATGAATCTTGGTAGAAAGTGGTGAAAGCACCTATATCTCTACCATTAAGTTCGTCGTTGCTGCAGTTCCCGTCTCTAGTTTTGCTATGTTTAATATTCATGAGCAGCTGTCTCATGGGTGTTTCTAGCTCCATTATTAGTGTTTTTGGGCTCAATTGTTGTTTGTTTAGTACAATCTGTAATGCTCGAAGGAAAGAGGTAGCTCATTACTTGATGGTAAATGCCGAGCCAGACTAATATATGCTGAGCCAGACTGTAGAGGTAGCTCAAAGCATTTTGAACTATGGATCTGAGGTGCAATTCTTATGAATACATGGTTTGAGCATGCCCGTTTTAAAATTATGTGCTCCAACTGTAAGAAAGTTCTCATATAATCAAGGAAATTTCAATGCCCTTAAGAGGATGACGAGTCTGATGATGCTCAATCTACTATGAGATCAAGGCAAAGCATGACCATTAGCCACAAACTGTTTTAAATATGCCTGAAGTTTTGCAAGACATGATAATCTCCAGAAATATTATTTTACTACCATTCTGACCTGGTTTTGAACAAGTAATCATGCTCATGAAGCCTGTTCTTATGACCTTTTAAACAATTGAAATGCTCATTTGCTCGGAATAAAGCTATGAAGTATGCAATGACTTTCACTTGTTTTGTTGTAGCGAGTGAGGTTCTGTCCTTATGGCCACCATATAATAATGAGTAAAGAGTGATCAAATTGTCAAGAACATTAGGAAGTGACCATTCCTTATGATACATTTACCTTAGTCCAGTCAGATGAATGTCCACCATGGTCTGTCACTCTGTCCTGACCTCTTCTAGACATAAATGTAAGAATTTGTAAGTGCTCAAGTTTCACAACACTTGTCGATTGAGTCCACTAGTTGTCTTGGTCTATTGGAAGCCTTGTCACAACCCTTTTTGATAGCTTGGTCTGCCACGGGATTAACTGCAATTTAGATGTTTCAGATCTATTGACTTACTTTATAATGTGGTATTTCTTCAAGCCAGTTATTTTGTATCTAGCATTGTGTCTGCTCTCTTTTACCCATATTGCAATTATGGCCACATCGTGCCTAAAACATGAAACATGCTTAAATCTCTCTTCAGCTTACAGTTTTCATTTGCACTGTTGTGTAGCAGTAGTCCACTTTTTGGACCTCAAAGTGCTTTCACAAGGCAGTTCATCCTGCATCAACATCTTCACCTTTCACTTGTTGAATCCGATTGGAACTGAATTTTCTCATATTTAAGATTTCTGTAATTTTTAATATTCATATACCACTTATATCGTGCAGGAACTTGAGAGCTCTCCTAAAAAAAAGCAATGTGCCATTTCCAGTCAGTGGTCTTCCGATTATGATGAGAGCTTTCTGGACGATCTATCTGACACAGATAGTTGGTTTGATGATGAGGTAGCTGTACATAATGCTTGACCGCTTCAACCGTGTAATACCTTTGCTGCTAGTATAAAGGAGGTAGCAAAATCAGCCGTTCAGTCACTTATATATATATCCACATACAATAAAAGGGTAATTTAGCTCCAAGTTCCTGTGCCATTCCTAGCTGCAAAAAGATAGGAAAATATTAGAAAACCTGATTAAAGAGTTTATATGGATGTGTACAAATATTTGTAAAATACTGCTTGGTCATATTGCCACTGCTACATTCGCTAAGAATTCATACCCTGTTACATTTTACACAAAATCTTTAAGTTAGTGATGTGCTAATATGTCAAGTGGCTATTGGTCTATGGCTTCTTGCTGCAGTTCCTGGCCTCAACATCGGTAGATCTTTTGCCTCTATAAGTTATACTGGCTGCTGATGAATTAAACTAAATGAGTAGTTTTGAGCCTGTGATAAAATTGGCAATTTTATTTTGAGTATAAGACCCCGTACGTCGATTAATCTTTAAATTAGTTCCTTCAGTTACTGGTGGAAGATTTTTTGTTGACATTATTATGCCCTTCATATCTCTATGTAAGAATTCTAATATCTCAAAATTGATCTTACAGAAGATAGCAGTTGTATTTCTGACATAAAAAGCAAGAAAGAATAAGTATTGTTTCATGTTTTCAGGAACTAGCATTATTTACTACTTGAAAACTGCACAATATTTGAACACTAAAAATTGTTTTGGAGGTAGATGCTGCTTGATTTTGCTTGTAGGCTTGTTTGAAATGGTTTCTTCTGCAGGAAAATACAAGTTCTTTGTCTGACAAGGAGAAGACTTTGTTGACCTTGGCAAATATGGGGTACACAGTAGAAGAGGCTTCATTAGCTATGGACAGATGTGGTTCGTGTATGGTGTTATGTTGGTTGTGATTGATTTATCACATTATGCTACATATTACTATATTGCAGCACTCATGTTATTATTTTGCTCATTGCTGCTGATGTAGTGTGGAAAGAAAGTGGGTCTTGAATGAAGAATACTTCTACATGTATCTATGATTCCTGTTTCATTTTCCCTTCATCTCTCAGTAAACTTGCTTTTCAGCTAGAGAAAGTTAAAATCCTCTTCACTTTAGTTACAACTTACAATAGTATCCATCTTCATCTTTTCTTTGGACTGGATCTTTTGATGGCTTCACTTTCAAAACTTGTATGCAAGTTAGGAAAAGGATATATTTACACTTCAATCACATGGTTTATAGGAACTTGTGGTATGAATTGAGGTTATACCAAGTTTCTTCTGTGAAACTCGTCTACGTCTATTTAGATGTTTTGTTGTGGGAATTAGCAAAAGAGTATGAATGTGTAGATATTATCCCTCGTGTGTGTGGGTCATTTGGGGGGCGGGGTGGATGTTCAGCTAGGAAGATTTCATGTTTTAGGCACTCGACA